>PPOM03000313.1:0-13435 GCA_003708925.3 Kazachstania martiniae
CTTATTATTCCAGTAATTATAAAATTATTTACTTTGTAGCTTATTCTTAACTCATCAGAGACCTTAATACTATATTTAGATATTACTAATTGGAACCCTTTTGTACAACAAACATTTATATCTATGAGTTCAGAAATAAACTACAATAATAAGAATCACTCTCGTCATATTACTAATTGAAACACTTTTTACAACAAACAATTACATCTATGAGTTCAAAAGCATCTTAATCTCATTAATTAGAAGAAACAATCAGGCTCTTTCCACATATCTATAAATAACAGCTTTAAACAAAATAAGAACAGATTAAATATGGCAACTTGGCCGAGTGGTTAAGGCGAAAGATTAGAAATCTTTTGGGCTCTGCCCGCGCAGGTTCAAATCCTGCAGTTGTCGTTATTTTTTTGCTCTCAATTTTATAGAGCTGAGTAAGAATTAAATCATTATAAGCTTTTCTTCAGTAGCTACGCTTATGCACAATCATGATGCCGTTCATTTTGATTTTCTTTTGCTAACTTGATGTGCGATCTAAAAATAGAAAGCACATTAAATAAGGTCAAACAGAAGGGAAGAAGTAAGTTCTACTAATGATTTGGGATAATGTCAGTCTAATGCTTGTCATGCCTTAAACCTAAACTTATAATCTTAGATAAGAACAAATATTTTACGTTCTTTGTTACAGTCGTAGTATAACGCTCCACTTGTCAGTTTTATGCAAACCCTAATTAGTCAACTGAGAACTTCATAGCAGTCTAAACAATAATCATATGACAAGTTGATATAACTAGATAAATATTAAAGCTAACAATTCAAGATATCTTGAATTGCTCTGCTTATATAAGGTAACTTTATATTACGTCACCCGGCTAATCAAGTCTAATTTTCTGATCGCTAGTTTGAAGAATGCTGTTCTATGTGAAATATTTAAATACATACAGTACTATTACAATAAATAGTTGGCTCATTACCTCGAGAGATCACATCCCAAATATTAGAACTAATTTCGCTGAAGTACTATATATAAAGTAGGTGACTTACTTTAGGTTTGAGTTTTTTATAAATTCAGTAGAAGTAAGTAATTTGAGTAAAATAGAGCTTAATCACATTTAAAAAGGAGATTTGGAATCCACCTTTGTATAATTGATTTAATTGATAATTTAATAGTAGAAGTAAATTATTGAAAAAAGGAAGGAGGTTAAATTGGCGTATTGAAAGTTGTAACCTAAAGGAATTGGGGAATATAGTACACTAACTAACATATCCAATGCAGCGACAATTATCACCCCCATTAAGTAATAATAATAAAAATGTTTTACAGAATATGGTTACACAGAAGAGGATATGGCTCCGAATAGAATTTTCCATTGATGGGTTTAATGAACCAATATGTATTGAATTTGATGATTATGACACAATCGATGATCTTAAAAATAAACTATTTGAAAAATTGAGCCCTAGCCGATGGCGTGAGGTTAATGATAATGCGTCCATTGCTATTGGTCTATATGATGTTAAAGATACTAATTTGGAAACAGCCACTAATAGCAGTACCAGCAATACAAATGACAATAATAGCTATATAGTATCACCACTGGAATCACCGATCCATTTAAAAAAGAAAAATGAGAGAAAATTAGAAGAGCCAACTCCAATAGAGAGTGGTAGACATATTACTGACCTTCCAATAAATACACGACAGACAGGTAATAGTGACATACAGATGAGTCCACCGAGAGTTTCTTCAACGAGCCCAAGATTGATTTCTGCTCCAAGAATCCCAATCCCAAGAATAAAACCGGCTTCGCCATTAAATAATTATCATTTCAGGAGCCATAACCAAATGATCTCACCAACCTATCCGTACCATTCTCCCAATAGTATTAGTCACATTATGGCATTATCTCCCTCTATGGCCCCATCTGTTAAGAGACCAGTCTTATTTGCATCAGAGCAAGTTAGTGAGTCCACTTATAGAATAATATTTCAGCCAGATCAATTAGTAATTGATATTTATCTTGAACTATTTGGATCTATTGGCAGACAGACAGCATCTGATGCTTTATTAATATTCTCTAATTATGACATATCAGTGAAGGAAAGTGTTTATGATGAAGAAAAGAAACAATCACAATTTTTAGTATCAGATAATGCACTGAACCTAGAAATTGCAAACCAGGATTCAACAGGTACCACATTTGGAGACAATAGAATCGTTGATGACGAGAATGTTCCTAATGAGCGTAAGCAAGTTCTATTTGATGGTATTAATGATAGTATGATAAACGACGGTTACGAGCAGACCTCCCCACAACAAGCCATTCTTCTTCTTCCTAAAGGATACAAGAAAGACAACGAAGAAGCAAAAAAAGAATTTGCATATCTTCAGAACAAATCAACACTAGACAGTACTTCCCCATCACCACCTGGAAATGCGGATGTGAGCAGAGATCCATCATTACTGGGTGAAGATATTTCGTTTCAACCAACGGATTCACAGTTGAATGAGCAAGAGCTTGGATTAATGCCACCAATGATAGAGAATGAATGGGTAAAAAATAGTACTGTACCGCAAACACCAGCACTATCCACGAATCCATCTCTAGTTCCCGCTTCTGGTCAATTTGATAATAGAGATGCAGCAAATAATCATATGTCTACTGAAAAATTGTTACCACTTAATACAAGCTTGAATGGTAATAGACAATTGACTTCAAGCACGAACACAAGTGAAAAAGTTTTCCCTAAGATTAATGTGTTGATCGTCGAAGATAATGTAATTAATCAGGCAATTTTAGGTTCTTTCTTAAGAAAACATAAGATTTCATATAAAGTAGCGAAGAATGGTAAGGAAGCTGTTGATACTTGGAAAGAAGGCGGTTTACATTTGATTTTTATGGATTTGCAGTTACCTGTTCTTTCTGGTATTGAAGCCGCGAAACAAATCAGAGACTTTGAAAAACGTAAAGAGATTTCACAGAGTGCACCTGTTATTATTGTAGCATTAACAGCTTCCAATTCCATCGACGATAAGCGTAAAGCGCTGATATCCGGTTGTAATGACTATTTGACTAAACCTGTGAATCTGCACTGGCTGAGTAAAAAGATTACCGAATGGGGTTGCATGCAGGCATTGATTGATTTTGATAGTTGGAAACAGGGCCAAAGTAGAATGACCGAAAGTGTATTAGTAAAATCACCACATAAAGTGAAGAAAAAAGAGACAAAGCCATAATCATGAATATTATCACATATAATAATATAGACATTTATCAATATAAGGTATAAATATGAATAATAATTTAAGATATAAGAGTGTTCGGAAAGATAGATAGTTGTATATCATGCAATGTTGTTATTTGTTATTATTTTATGTAATTATTACATAAGACCGAGATAGACTAAATGGTCGGCTTTGACTCACAGCCAGGACAATTGTGCAAAACCTCATGGATGAAGACATCGCAGTCTATACAAAAATCCTGCTTACAGTTATCGCATCTATAACGTGAACTTGTAATCAAATGCCCCGTCTTTTGGTTCTTTAAGACAGGAAATCTTAATTGACAAGAGAAACAATTTTCCGTGGGAAAATCTTCACTTGCCGGCAATTCATTAAACGTTTTCAGTGGCATCAAATGATGATGTGACCTGGCCAAATGTGTCGATAAAATCAGCATCAAGTCGCAGCAAGGGCACACTGTTGGTAATGAGCAGACTTTACTATTACAATTAGGACAAAAATAACCACCATAAATTAGTTTGGAATGGCACGCACAAAATGTAGGTGTATTTTCGAACACCCTCGTTGGAAACCCCATTTTCACCAATGTGAAACCTTTATTAATTCTATTGACCGGTAAAGGTGTAACTGCTTCATTGAATAATTCTTTAAAATGTGTCTCATCTAATAAGATTTTGTAAAACGATTCATCACCGTAGTTAGTCTGCTTGCAAAGCTCCTTACAGATAGCAACTTGAGCAGACAGACCAATAACCCTTGTACGAATTCGCTCTTGCACTAAAGAAGCGATAGTCTGATGAATGTCACCCGGATCTGTACTCGACAAACTACCAAAAATGATAAGAACCTCTCTTGTACAATGGGCCGGTACTGGCAAAAGAAGACCTCTCGCCATCTCTAACGCATTTTGCAATGACGGATTCCCCTTTGGTTCCTGCTTTCTCATGGCTTTAAGAACATCAATATGATCCTGCGGATTCCCACTAACCTGACTAGCCAGATGAGCTAAACCATTTTTCATGATAATGATACCTACCTGCGATATTGGATTCTGATCAAAGTATTCATGAATGAAATCAATAGCGTATTCTATCATCATCGCATGTCTAGTTGGTCTAAGATCTTTCTCCTGCATACTTTCACTACAGTCCAATGTTAAAATCAATGTTCTAATAATACCACGCTGATAGGGTGTGATATTTCTCTTGGCGGCTCTTTTCTTCCTTGCTTCAACAATACTTGCAACAAGAGAAGTCATATCACCTTCTTCATCTACAGTGACTAAATCCCAACTTCTTTTAATTTCATCTTCCCAAGCATAACCACCACTAGCACCTTGTAGATTCTTGTTAGCCATCTTCTTCAACTTTTTCTTTTTGTTATTACCTTTAGAAGATCTTGATCTCCTTTGATTACTATCATCATTATTGGAATTCTCATTATTACCAGTATCATCAAAGGATACTTGTCTCTTTGTCCTTCTATTAGAAACGTTCAATTTTTCATCATCTGAATCTGAATCTGAAATCACCGGAGCCATTGTTACCAAAGATGGTCTAATACTGTTTTTTTTTTATATCTATGTATATCCTTATTGCTCTGTCCTCTTTTATTTCTTCCTTCAAATCATACAATAAATTATCAAATGGCATAGTATTTTTACAGTATCATCAATAGTGAAAAAAAATGAAAAATAAAAGCATTCTATCATCTAATATGATTCCAACAATAAACTTAAACTTTCATAAATATAAGGCAACTTGGCCGAGTGGTTAAGGCGAAAGATTAGAAATCTTTTGGGCTCTGCCCGCGCAGGTTCAAATCCTGCAGTTGTCGTTATTTTTTAAAACTTATTATAAAAACCGGACAATTTCCTTTTATGTCGTCTATTACCTTCTATATTATCAAATAATATATGTAATCTAATACACTACTAAAAAGCTGTACGATTATCTAATGAATTTTCCAGTAAGCAGTAAATCATCTCTTATTAACTAAAGTATCTATACCCATCTCGAGCTCCTACTTTTCAATTTTCTCGGCCGAGAGAATTATATGCATTTAAAGAATTTTATTCACTTACTACTATATGGCAACAAGTCGTAGTTTAATCTCTATATTAAAATGAATCACCATAGTAAATTTGCATGAAATTCTTTAAACCAATAACTCAATAATTTTAATAGATTCAATTTTACATTTTTTAGTATAGCCGCTAAAGGAATATATGTTAATAATTTTTTATTTATTCATTAGGTTAATAGGAATTCAATGAAAATTTTTTTTTAATAGTATTAATTGGTAAGTCATAGACAGGCAAACAAGTACGTCTATCAATATGTCTATTTAATATATATATATATATATGTATGAGTATTAAATTAGTTAAATTATTCGATGACTTATTTATTATTTATTCATTCTTGTAATGTAAAGAAAGTATCATATAAGATTGAAAAATAAGATTATTTAAAGTAATGTCATCAACTGAATCAATTTCATTTGAAGAAAAAGAGAATAAAGAAACTTCTCATTCTAATATTTCAGTTTCAAATTTAGATGATAGTGTTGATCAGGATGTCGCTTTACAATTTTTAAAACGTAATAATTATACGGAATCGAAGAGTATAGAAAATGAGTCAATTGATAGTAAGGATAATTTTTTTGGTTCTAAAGAATTAAACAAAAGTACTTTACGTAAAGTTGATCTATGTATACTACCTTTCCTTTGTATTACATATTTGTTAATGTTTTTAGATAAAGCATTATTAAATTATGCTGCTTCAATGGGTATTAAGAAACATTTAAAAGGTAATGATTTCTCAAACTTGAGTACTATATTTTCAGCAGCGTATATTTTTATGGAGCCATTTGTTACTTACCTAATTCAAAGGTACCCAATATCTAAGATTATGGGTACTTTTATTACGATTTGGGGTGCTGTACTTTGTTGTCATTCTGCATGTAAGTCGTACGCTTCTTTAATGATTGTCAGAACTTTACTGGGTATATTTGAGTCAGCGTCAGCGGTTGGTTGTATTGCAATTAGTGGTATGTATTATACTAAGGCGGAACAAAGTGCCAGAATCGGGTTTTGGGCCACACAAGCAGGTACTGGTTATATTGTAGGTGGTTTAATATCTTTTGGGTTTTTGCATTACCATGGTAGTACTTTTACCTCTTGGCAAATTATGTTTTTGGTTGTTGGTTTGGTCACTGTTGTTTTTGGTCTTTTGACTTATTTCTATTTACCAGACAATGTTACCAACGCCTGGTTCCTTACCACGGAACAAAAGTTAGAGGTTGTTGAACATATCAGATCAAACCAGACAGGTTTAGAGACAAAGAAGTTTAAAAAATCCCAAGTTAAAGAATTATTCTTACAAGATAAATTGACATGGCCTATGCTTTTCATCACAGCCGCCTCCCAGATTAGCACTGGTGCTATTGGTACCTTTTCTGTCACCATCACAGGTACTTTTGGTTTTGATAGTTATGAGCAAGCATTATTGCAGTTACCAATTGGTGTAATTGTTGCAATTATCATCATCATTACCACACAAATGATCTCTCGTTGGGGCCAACTCACTTTGATTACAACTTCCATGTATGTTCCTTCAATTATTGGTGCCATTGTTTTAATTTCGCTACCACTATCGCATAAAGTGGGTAACCTTCTATCGCTTTACTTACTCTACAGTGGTTCTTGTGTCATCACCAATATATATATCTGGAACTCATGCAACACATCAGGTTATACAAAGAGGGTGTTTAGAAACGCTATTACCATGATTGTCTATAACGTGTCATGTATAGTGGCCCCACAGATGTTCAGACAGAATAATTATCCAAAATACATCCCTGCTAAGATTGCACTACTAGTGACTCAGTGCGTCTGCATACCAGCACAATTATATGTTGGTTATCTTTGTAAGAAAGAAAACTCAAAAAGAGATAAAGAACAAGAAGGCCAGGAATTAAAGAAATACCAATTCTTGGATACCACAGACATTGAAAATAGAAGCTTCAGATACGTCATTTAGAGTTTGAAACATATTGATAGATATATAGACAGATTTGTATATATTAACATTCCTAATAATACTAATAAAGATAATAATAAAAAGAAATGCTTTCACTCGGAGTTGAACCGAGGATCTCCACATTACTAGTGTGGCGCCTTACCAACTTGGCCATAAAAGCTTATTTTATTGAAATTCTGAGCAAAACAGGATAAATAAAAAGGATACAAATATTTAAAAAAAATAAAAAATGTATACCCGGCTTTTAGATTTAATTTTCAAAAAATTTGTTAATGCGATGAGCATTCTCTTCTTTATATAACAAAATTTGTATGATATAATATCAATGTAGGTAATGAGGTAAGAGCTGTATTAATAACCAAGATGACCAGCGTTGATGATTTAGATGATGGTTTAGTGTATGATTTTGATGATCAAATTTCTGAGCACGAAGTTGAAGCAACTGAAGAAGTTGAAACTTTAGAACCTGTCGCTAAGAGGCCAATTGAAAATGATGATGGTTCTGATTCTGAGAAACCGATGTCTAAGAGACAAAAGAAGCTTAAGAAGAAATCTAAATTGATTGAAAAGAAGAAAGAGCAAATCCAATATGAAATCAATAAAAAGAAAGATCTGCCAAAATCTGACCCTACTACGATTTCAGAATATTTTACCACAATCATCCGTGAAAAAAATCCCGATCTAAGTGCTCTAGAACTTGAAGAATTGTATTTAAAGAAGAGTGACTTTATCAGTACTTCTAAATTTACAGAAGAAAGAAGTGTTGAAAATCTAAGTTCTTTCTTAACACAATTCTCCAAGGCTCCAAAGGCCATAATATTCTCCATGTCAAACATGAGAGTTGCTGATGTTTCCAGAAATGTAGGTGGTGGTAAAAAAGCTATCAAACTATTCGCGAAGAACAAATTAAAGGAGGATCTTGAAACAGTCGAAAGAGTCTTTACATCCAATTCAAAGAAGGATAAGGAAGTCAAGTACTTCATTGCCACTGCCAACAGGATGGAGAAGATCCTTGAGTCATCTGAGCATTTCTTTCAAGGTAAAGATAAACTAGATATTATTTTGGATGCCAGTTACCTAGATGCAAAAGACAACTCATTAATCGCATCAGAGAATACGGTATTATTATGCAAAGTCTTGAGAATAATTCTAAATAAAAAGAGTTCCGTTAAAATTTTATTATACTAGATAGAATTCCAAACATCCCTTTTGTATATGCTAATATATGTATATATATCACATGTAATTTGTACAATAATCATTAGATATTCCAACTAATCCGCCCTGTGTCCTCGTTTGACACATTGCTACCCGGCTTTTCAATCAAAGTTTGAAAAATCAGCTTTGAATGTTTTAGAAAAATATGATGACGTGAAGAAGTTAATTGATAAGCAAAATCGTAATATTTGCAGTCTACTAAACTTATTTATTGGAAAACTAACTCAATTGCATTGTAATTGTTATTATTGTGTTGGTAGATAATTTTTTTTATAACTGACAATTAACTGTTGTGGGTTAAATAAATAAACGTCAAACTGAAAAAAGAAAACAATTTAAGGTCTTCTCAGTAGTAGATATTTTAAATTTAACTCAATGGCACCAAACGTAACTAAAGTTCCGTTAGAATCAGCTGCTACTGACTTGGATGCATCAACAACAGCGGCAGGCATTTCTGCGGTAAATAACACTGCTGATTCAAAGGAAAATGATCTTGAAGGAAAAGCCGTTAATATAGATGCTGGTGCTTTACGAAGCCCTGTGGAGGCATCTTATGTTGGTTGGCAACAAGTTGGCGGTTGGGAGGAAAAAGACCGTCTAAATGAAAGCGAAGATTCCTTAGATACTAATACGGAAACTTTGTTGGATAATATTCTTCCGGACAAGTTGTATGGTGACTGGTACCACTCTGTTGCTTTATATGGTATTGCTGGTATTTTATCCTTCATTATAGGTTACTTCAAGTTCTCTTTTGCACCTGTATTTTTTGTGGCTCTAATTACCGCTCTTCTTTACAGAACTTCGTCCAAGAAGTATAGAAATACGTTGAGAGACTTAATCCAAAAGGAAACTACCGTACAAAAAATTGAAACAGATTATGAATCGATGGAATGGTTAAATAATTTATTAGACAAATATTGGCCGCTCATTGAACCAAAGGTTTCACAGGACATCGTTCTTCAAGTTAATCAAATCCTAGCTACAAACCCAGCAATTCCAAAATTTATTAAAGCAATTTGGATAGATCAATTTACCTTAGGCATTAAACCACCAAGAATTGATCACGTAAAGACTTTGGGAAACACAAACTCCAATATTGTTGTTATGGATTGGTGTGTTTCATTTACCCCACATGATCTTTGTGATATGACTGCTAAACAGGTTAGAAATTACGTGAATCAAAGGGCCGTTGTCAAGGCAAAATTATTTGGTTTAACTATTCCAGTGACAGTTGCTAATATTTCTTTCAAAGCTGAAACAAGATTACGATTCCAATTGATGACCCCTTCCCCACACGTGGAAACAATTAATGTTCAGCTATTAAGTGTTCCAGAGTTTGATTTTGTCGCCAATCTTTTTGGTTCTGTTTTTAACTGGGAAATTCTTGCTATTCCTGGACTTTATGGTCTAATCAGAAATATGGCTGCTAAATACATGGGCCCTATATTATTACCACCATTCTCATTGCAGTTAAATATCCCTCAACTATTGTCCAAGTCAGACCTTTCTATTGGTGTTCTTGAAATTAAGGTCAAGAGTATTACTGGCTTAAAATATTCTAGTGGTTTATTAAATAAAACCTGTAATCCTTATCTACAATTTTCAAACTCTGTCAAAGTATTAGGTAAGACAAAAGTTGCTAAAAATGGTTTGGATCCAGTATGGAATGAATCAATTTATTTGTTAGTTGGCTCTTTCACAGATCCGCTATCTATTTCTATATACGACAAACGTGAAAAATTGAAGGATAAACGTTTCGGTACTTTAGATTTCAACATCAATACTTTACATGATAAGCCAATTGCAAAAAATCTTAAAGCACATCTTTTAAAAAATTCAAAATCAATTGGTGAACTGAATTTTGACTTAAGATTTTATCCTACATTGGAAAGAAAGAAATTACCTGATGGCACTGTCGAAGAATTACCAGATCTAAACACAGGTATTTCTAAAATTGTTATTCAAAAGCTTCGGGGTATTGATGAACCAGGTAAGAATGTTAGTGCTACAGTGGAATTATATGTTAATGGGAAAAATGTTTTAACTACTAAAAAAGTTTCAGGTGATGGTATTCTAGAATTTAATAAGAATTACGAGTTAATTATTAGCGACCGTCGTAAAACGAGATGTAGATTTATTGTTAAAGATTCTAAAGGTGAAATTCTTGGTTCCACAGTTCAAATGCTGAATGATCTGATTGATAGAACAGAAATTAAAAAGAAATGGATTCCATTGAGAAATGGCAAGGGGGAAGTTGAAATCAATACATTCTGGAGACCCGTTGAAATTGAATCAGATTCCAATAGTATAAGTTACAACCCTCCAATTGGTGCTGTAAGAATATTCATTAATAAAGCAACTAATCTAAGGAACCTTGAAAAGGTTGGCATGATCGATCCATATGCTAGAGTCTTGGTAAATGGTAGTACAAGAGGTAGAACAAATGAGAAACCTCAGACTGTGAATCCAATTTGGAACGAAGCTATTTATGTGTCTGTAACATCTCCAAACCAAAGAATTACACTCGAATGTATGGATGCTGAAACTGTTGGTGGTGATCGCTCCTTAGGTAAATTTGATTTACAGATCCAAGATTTGTTCGATAAGGGTAGTGATGATAAATACGTTGAGAAAATTGATGAATATTCTAAGATCCGCTAAATTACTCTCTAAGAAAGGCCCTAAGGGAGACGTTACATATTACGTTTCTTTCTATCCCGCAGTTCCTATCTTGAGCCAAGAAGAAGTTACTGATGTCGACAATATCCATGAGAGAAGAGTTATTCTTGAGGAACAGAAAACAAAGGTTGATGAAAAGGAAATGTCACCAGAAGAAAAGAAAAGAATTGAATTAGAAGAAAAAGAAATTTCAGAAGTTGAGAACATGTACAGTAACAAAATGAAATTGGATTTGGGTGAGTTACTACAATATAATATGGGTATTTTGGCAGTTACTGTCCTAGATGGTGAATTACCACAACCAGGCTGTTACGTGCAGACATATTTTGATTCTGACGGTTATCCATGTTCTATTTCTCCAAAAATTTCAATTAGGACGATTAAGACAGGTTGGACTGGTGATACTATGATTAAAGAATTGGAATGGTCTGTTACAACTTTCAGAGTTGTTAAGAAGGCTGATGCGAACAAGGCTGATGATTTTATTTGTGAAGTTGAAATCCCAACTATTGAATTAGTGAGAAACTGTTATACTAAACCATCTATCTTAAATTTATTTGGCCACGCATCAGCTAAGATTATGGTTCAGGTCTCTTGGTTCCCTATTAATGTCACTAAGATCCCACAGTCTGATTTGATTACGAATAATGGTGACTTAGTAATAACAGCAAAAAGTGCCAAAAACTTGATTGCTGCAGATTCTAATGGGTTCTCAGATCCATATTTGAAATTCTACTTAAATGACAACAAAAATTCATTCTTTAAGACTTCCATCCAAAAAAAGACACTAAATCCAATCTGGAATCAGACCTTGGATCGTATTGAAGTCTGCAATCGTGTGAATGATTATTTAAGGATTGAGGTGATGGACTATGATGTTGGTGTATCCAATGATGTTATTGGTAATGCTATTGTCCCATTAGCCGATATTGCTTCCTCGGGAGTTACTAGCTTAGAAATACCAGTTAAAGGTGTCGAAAAGGAAGATGGTGGAATGTTGTACCTAGACTTTAATTTTGAACCTAGATATACTACATGTGTTGTTAAAAAGTCAACTAATGTTGGTGATTTAACATCAAAGGGATTTAATACTGGTTTGAATAGTGGTTTGAAGGCCGGTACTGCTGTTGTTGGGGCTGGGGTTGATACAATCGGTAAATTTGGTGGTGTCTTTGGTCGCAAAAAGAAAAACGACAACAAAGAAAAGACTGAAGACTGAAGACAAACTCCCTAACATGAGGAGTGATACATTCACAGCCACTCTCTAGCATAAATAAAGTTGTAATAGTTAAATTTTATATTGAACTGTAAGTATTATAGAAAATTAGTATGTCTGTTTTTTTAAAAAAAAAATGCACATAAAAATATATTAGTGCAGGATAGCTAATAAATAGAGTAGACGAGTGTGTATCATACATATATTCATGAGTGAAGCATATGGTAACGGAGTACATCCAATTGAACTATGCGTGTACTCATTACTCTCCAGTGACTTAGATGGCATCTATGAATCTATTAATGAGTTGAGGGAATCACAAGCATTTTTGATATTGGCTCTTAGAAAGATAAGGGATTCTTTAAAGAAGGAGAATCAATTACTCTACGAGAAGGAGAACCTTAAAGAGTCATCTGATAAGCTAATTGAACTTTCTAAAAGAGCAAACCTACTATCTAAGAGATATAAGAAAATTGAAGAGAGGTGTACCTCTATGAAACCCAACAATTAATATCACAGACAACTTCATCTCTTTGTCATCTTAGCATTATCGTGTGTCTTTAAGTATACAGTGTTATATATATATATTCAAAAAAGCATACATATGATAGTTTAATTCTATAATGATCAACAAATATAAACATTCATACGATCTACATTTGCATGTTTCTAACGAGCAGCTTGAATATCTTTTTGAATGGATTCGTACTCAATCTTCTTGTCTTTTAAGTAATTTTCTAGTAATTGTACTTGCTGTTCAATATTATCTAGATCATCAGTAAATGTTCTTACATTAATATTTGACGATGAAGTTGTAGTGGACAATGCCTTTTTGTAATTCAATAACCCTTCTAACTGCTCTCTAATCTGTCTAGCTTTCTCATGGGAAATATTACTATCTAATTTTATATCTGCTGTTGTAGAGGTGTTGACTAATGACGGTGTTTGTACTTGATTTTGAGTACCATTTGATAAGGGCTGCTTCTGTGGCTTCACGGCTTCACTTGTTCTTTTAACTTGAGCCTGTTCCGATTTCAT
>PPOM03000313.1:13455-35630 GCA_003708925.3 Kazachstania martiniae
TTGACTAGCTTCCAAGTTTTCTCCATATCTCTGGAGCCAATATTAAAAAACTTATTCTTCAATACAACTGACAAAGCAGAAAATGTTACAGTACCATCAGTTGAAGTTCCACATGATGCAAGAATTTGTTCGTACTGTTTCATATCTTCTGGTGAAATATACCAATCAACTTTAACAGGTTCAGCCTTTGGTATATCAGCATTTTCTTCTTGTTTAATTTTCTTTCTTTCTTTAACTAACTTGGCTTTACTACCTGGAATTAACCAATCTGGTAATTCGTCTGGAACAGATTCAATATTTTTATTGACCATATCGAAGATTAGCCTCATACAAATAACAAACTCTTCAAAATCCAAATTATCATCATCATCAATGTCAGCTAAAAACCATATTTTATTCAGTATCGATGAGTCTTGCTTAGAGTTGTAAAGAATCGGTAAGACCTGATCATGAGAGACCTTATTTTCTACTGGTTTCAAACCTGAAAAAATTTGCCAGTATTTTTTAATTTCAAACTGTTCCAACTTTGGCATACTTAGTTATATCTATTAATGGCAAATAATAATGGTTTCTATATTTGTTTAGTAATAAGTTCACTAACCTTCTCTTTACTTATTAAAAGGGGCCTTAGTACTGCTAGTAAGTCAAAGTAACAAATCACTACTCTAGAAGTTCCAAAATTCCAAATTCCGTCTGGAATCACTTGGAACGGAAGTTTTTATAACAGCTATTTAATTAGTATAAACCCAATAATATATATGAATACCCCCAGAATAATATAAAGAAGGTCTCATTAGACGCTAATTGGATATCACATAGTTACTATGGTACGGCAAGTGGATATTGAGAGTGAAGCTGACCGAAACAAGCGATATTACAGACTATTTAAGAGACTAGATTTAAACAAAAATGGAAAAGTCGATGAAGAAACCTTCAAGAAGGCGTTATATAATGAGAATCATCCATTGAAAAGCAATGAGGTAGCAATTGAACAACTGTTTACTAATATGGACACTAATAATGACTCTATAGTTGATTTTGAGGATTTTAAAGTATTTGCGATAAATGCAGAGACACAAATTGCTAAAGGGTTTAAACAAATAGATAGAGATAATGATGGTAAGGTTAAGCCTGATGAAGTATCAAATTATCTATCGAAGTTTGATACTGCAAAAGAGCAAAATGAAGTGAAGAGATCGAAAGTTAATAAATTTCTATATTCAGCTTTTAAACCTCGATTAAAGAAACAAGATAGCGATCTAAAATATATCACATATGATCAATGGAGAGATTTCTTATTGTTGATGCCAAGAGAAGGAGGGTCAAGACTTCATACAGCCTATTCATATTTCTATTTATTCAAAGAAGATGTTGATTTATCCTCTGAGGGTGATATGACTTTAATTAACGAAATCATTCGGGGCTTCGGTTATTTCGTAGCTGGTGGTATTTCTGGTGTTGTTTCACGTACATGTACAGCTCCATTCGATAGAATTAAAGTGTTCCTAATAGCAAGAACCGATTTATCCTCGACACTACTGAACTCAAAGGAGGATTTACTTGCTAAAAATCCAAAGGCCAACTTGGAAAAGATCAAATCACCTTTAGTGAAGGCCATAACAAGCTTATACCGTCAAGGTGGACTTCGCTCATTTTATGTTGGTAATGGTTTGAATGCATTTAAAGTCTTCCCTGAGAGTTCTATCAAGTTTGGTTCATTTGAGGTAGCTAAACGGTTATTCATGAAATTAGAAGGAAAACACAGTACAAATGATCTCTCAAAAACTGCTACCTATTTATCAGGTGGTCTTGCAGGTGTTGTGGCCCAATTCTCTGTTTATCCAATAGATACCTTAAAATTCAGAATGCAATGTGCTCCTTTGGAAACATCGACAAAATCAAAAGGTATCTTACTGAAAACTGCAAAACAGATGTATAAAGAAAATGGGATTAGATTATTTTATCGTGGTGTTACAGTGGGAGTTTTAGGTATCTTTCCGTATGCGGCTCTGGATTTAGGTACATTTTCGATGCTGAGGAAATGGTTTATAGCTAAAAAGGCTAAGCAACTAGGAATATCTGAAGAAAATATTACTTTAAGTAATATGGTAGTATTACCAATGGGTGCTGTTAGTGGTACAGTTGGTGCCACAGCTGTTTATCCAATCAATCTTTTAAGAACGAGATTGCAAGCCCAAGGAACTTACGCACACCCATTTGTATACACTGGTATCAGAGATGTTCTGACGCAAACGATTAAGAGAGAAGGCTATCCTGGGTTATACAAAGGTTTGGTTCCAACTTTAGCCAAGGTATGCCCTGCGGTTTCAATTAGCTATTTATGTTATGAGAATATAAAACGGATAGCCAAATTAGAGTAACATTACAATGTAAATGCAGATACAAAAAAAGTCTATATATTCTTCTACTAATTATTTATTGATCTAAATATCGTACATGTATATATTTATAAACGCTAACATACTTACTATTAACAAAGGGCTTTATAACAGAATTCGGTTCCAACTATTTTTTTCTGAATATCGAATGATTGTGTATTACTCACGATTGAATAGTGTGGATATTCATTTTGAATATATTTTTCCCTATTTTTCAGTTGCTTATTGTAATATGTGGGATGATGTTTACCTTCACTAATCTGTCTATGTAGAGTATGATCAACTAACTTGGTGTCATGTATATTCTCTCTTTTATTCGTGATCTTGTTGATTACAGGTCCAATACTCGCCATTAAATTTATATCACTGGCTAATTCTTCTGGAATATCATTCAATGGTACAATTCTTTTAGTTTCTGGACAAAAAACTCTCTGATACTTAAAAGAGTATATTGCACTATTAAATTCTCCAATCAAATCTTTGTCTTTCGTTTTCAATTTGTCATACTTATCAGATTCCTGAATTATATTTAGAATGTAATTTAAATCATTACCGTATTTTTTAACTAATTTCAATGCTGTTATGAGTCCGATATTTTTAATACCATTTGTATAATCACACCCTGCCAGGCATACCATAGCTCTCAAATCACTTAAACTAAATTCATGCAAGGCTGGCATCTTAGAAAATGAACTTGTATCAATTTCAATTGCTTGACCAAAATAGTTCAATTTGGTTACTAACTTTTGACAACCAAAAACCAAAAGATCAGAATCTTCAGCTATTATCCCATCAACCAAACCTTTTTTCTCCAAATAGACCATTTGCGGATCTGCTTCAAAAGGTGCTACTATGAAGTCGATCTTATTTTCATGACAATAGTCTATTATTACTTTGGCAATTTCTGGCGTTATTTCAACTGCTTTTTTAAAAAATTCAACAGCTTGCTGTCTTTGGCCACTGTTCCAAAGGTCAATACCAATCTTTTTATTTTGCTGACGTTTTTGAAATCTTTTCAGTTCAGTTTCGCCCTTAACATTTATCTCAGTTCCATCGAATACAAAGTATGGTAATATGCCAAACATTTTCATCATTTTAATCCTTTTCACAAAATATGATAAGTACACAGATGTATTGTAGCCCATACATAGTTCATATGCGCAGCCGACTGAAGCCTTATGTAGCCAAGAATAACCATCAATTGCTAATTTCTGTCTTCTATATCTGGAAAGTGACACTTTCCGTTGAATTGGTTTTAATAAGGGTAATAATCCAGGTATCCCCATCGCTATATATCCTGATCTCTATCGATAGAAAAGATTGGGTGTCAATATCGTATTCACCCAGTATTTATAATATTACACGTAAACACCAAACCACACCTGTTATTATCCCTTTACGCGTTATTTATCTTTGTTACTATGGATACATACCTAACTAGGTAAAACATAAACACAACACTCATTAGTTAAAAGATGTTTAAGAACTGTAGTAAAAACAAGAATTTTTATAGTTGTTTCGCATATCTCATATTAACCTAATGTAACTGTTAAATTCCTTCCTGTAGTATTGAATTAAACTTCCCTTTTCTTTTTTAAAATATGTCACTCTTTAGATTTGTCATATCAGAGGTTTTAGAATCTATAAATTTTTTAGAAAATTTCGTGAATGTTATCTATAGTGATTAGAACGGTTTTATCAAGAAAGAGATAAAATAAAAAAATATATAAAGCAAAAGTGCTCAGGATGAGTAATATAAAGGCTATTAGTGGATTTGATGTGCACAGAATTACATCAGGTCAGGTTATTATCGATTTATCCACTGCTGTGAAGGAATTAGTAGACAATAGTATCGATGCCCATGCAGATCAAATAGAGATTATTTTCAAGAATTATGGTATTGAATCTATAGAGTGTTCTGATAATGGGGATGGTATCTCGGAATCAGATTTTGAGTCTTTGGCTTACAAACATTACACTTCCAAAATTAATAATTTTGATGATGTTTCTACTGTAAAAACTTTAGGATTTCGTGGTGAAGCTTTATCTTCACTTTGTGGTATTTCGAAAGTTGTAGTAATGACTACGCGATCTGGTCCCAAAGCACATAAATTGACATACGATAACAAAGGCAAGTTGCTTACGAAAGATATCATATCAAGAAATAAGGGTACCACCATACAAATTTCTAAATTGTTCTATAATTTACCTGTTAGAGAGAAAGAATTTAGCAAAACGATTAAACGGCACTTTACAAAATGTATTTCATTATTGCAAAGTTATTCAATTATAAATCAGAATATTAAATTTGCAGTATATAATATAACAAACACCGGAAAAAAGAATTTAATTATATCAACTAATAAGCAGAATAATATTCTTAAAAACTTGCTAACCATATTTGGAAAATCAAGTACAGTTGGATTGGCAGAAATTAATTTACTTCTTGATTTAAATCCTTTTAAAGAGCAATTATTCAAGAAGTTTTTAGCAGAGACTCCCAGTCTTAAAGAACTAGAATATACAATTAAAATATATGGTTTTATTTCAAAGAATTCATTTGGTTGTGGAAGAAATTCAAAGGACAGACAATATATTTATATCAATAAGCGTCCTGTAGAGTATCCATTAATTACAAAATGTGTCAACGAAATTTACAGGTCGTTTAATAATGTCCAATATCCTGTGATAATTCTTGATTTTGAAATATCACCAACTTTTGTTGATGTTAACGTTACTCCAGATAAAAGAACTGTTCTTCTGCATAATGAGAGATTCATAATAGATCTTCTAAAAGAAAAATTAATTGATTATTATGATAATCAAGAATTACAATTACCGAAGACATCGTTGCAACAGAAAGAACTACCGCAAAATGTTGGTATCAAGAGTGAAGAAAACAACTCAGAAACAGTGAAGACTGAACAGGAACAAGTAATAGGAACAAAAGAAGAGCAAAAGAAAGTGGTAAAAGAAAATAAATGGGAAAATGAAGATGAAGAGGCTGAAGAACCTGCTAATTCTGAAGAAGAGGCTGAGGAAGTAGAAGTAGAAGAAGATGATCATGAAGAGGCCGAGGAAGTAGTAGAAGATGATGATGAAGAGGCTGAAGAAAAGGAAGAGGAAAAGGAAGAGGAAGCCGAAGGTGAAGAACATCAGCTAAATTCAAGAAGGACATCAAGAAGGACACTGAAAAGAGCTAGAGTGAATCATTCCTCTTTGGATGTAACTGATGCAAGTTCTTTGATGCAAGAATCTGCAACTCCGGATTCTTGCAGTCTAGCAGTGGAAGATAATGACAAAACATATAAAAAAATTAAACTGGATGATTATTGTAATCCAGAATATAGGAAGCATCATGAAGAAAACCTCAGGAATGAACAAAACGCACCTGAAGTATTGAGGGTGCAGGTCGATGGTGAGGAGACAGAGTTTCAAGCGCAGGTGATAGATGATAATAAACTTGTTATTTTGAGTGATGTAAATCAAAATATAGAAGGAGGAAGGAATGATGAGGCAGATGATGAGAAAAGAATAATAGATACAGAATTTGAGGAGGAAAATTATCATGATTTAGTTAGAATGGAACCGACAGAAGAATTAAACATTAAGAGTTCTGTACCATTATCACAGGAGGAGATTGATAAAAATATCAATTATAGATCCTTGGTAGAGAAAGAATCGCAGGATAAAATTGAAATTTTATCCTTGGATTATCGGTTTGATTCAGTTGATATGAAAAAGGCTTTAAGAATTAATGAATTAACTGCACTTTGTTCTCATGATAATGACAGATCAATTACAAAAAATAACGATCTAGAAAATCTTGATGATGGTGCAAATTATTTAACATTGACGGTAGCTAAAGATGATTTTAATAAGATGAATATTGTAGGCCAATTCAATTTAGGCTTCATAATCGTAACAAGGATGGTTGATGGCAAATATGATCTATTTATCGTGGATCAACATGCTAGTGATGAAAAATATAATTTTGAAATGTTACAAAAGACTACTGTTTTCAAATCTCAAAGATTAATTGCACCTCAGAAAGTGGAGTTAAGTGTGATCGATGAATTGATTGTCATGGATAATATCGAAATCTTTGAACAAAATGGATTTAAATTAAGAGTTAACGAAGATAATGAGTCGGGTTATAAAATTGAACTATTGAGTTTACCCATTTCGAAGAAAACTATTTTCAACCTAAATGACTTTAATGAGTTAATTCATTTGATCAGGGAAGACGGGGGGTTTAACAAGAAAAATATTAAGTGCTCCAAAATTAGGTCAATGTTTGCAATGAGAGCATGTCGTAAAAGTATAATGATAGGGAAACCATTAAACAAGAACACAATGAGACGAATTGTGAAGAATTTAAGTGTTTTAGATAAGCCATGGAACTGTCCTCATGGTAGGCCCACGATGAGACATTTAGTAGAGTTGAAGGATTGGTCTTCATTTTCCGATGATTATGAGTTATAATAAAAATATTAATTATCTACATGTCTGAATATATATTCTTATTTCTTTCGAAGAGTATTTACCCTTTTCTATCCAACCTATTTAATTTTCTGGCTGTCTTCGCATTATTCTTTGTTTTTTGACCTCTGACAGGTAAATGCAAAGCATGCCTTAAACCTTGATAAGTACCTATACTCTTCTTTAACGCAATATTCTTCCTTACGATTGCTCTTGCATCATCCTCAACAGTCATATTGGAAATTTCACTTGCTATACTTAAAATCTGAGGTTCCGATAATTGATGCATTCTCATCCAGGGATAGAATCCTAGTTTTGAACATATCTTTCCTGATGTAGCCAATCCAATACCGTAGAACTTAGAAGCAAGACCTATCCTAATAACTTCTTTCCCCTTAAATACTTTTCCCAATACATGGACCACCATTTTCCATTAATATGTTATATTTTTAACTTATTTGTTTCGATTTAAGGTACATTGTATTAGAAGTCAAGATTTTTTAATTTTTTTTTTCTTACGTGGAATAGATAATAATTCAATAAAAAGCTATATAAGCGTGTATAAATGACTGTATGTATATGAATGACTATTAATAATTTAATTTCCTAATGACTTGATGCTTTTGATTGCTGCAGTAACCTTGCTAATTGCTCTACATCTAGTCTTTGGATAAATAAATTTCTCAGTAAAATTATCATAGTGATGAAACTTGCCATACCCACTGGTACGACACAAAACACAGTAATGTTATAAAGATTAATAGTTCTTTTTGTGGTGAAATTGAGTGATTTAATGAATTTCTTCCTAGAGTGTGTTAGGTTAAGGTTAGAAATGGATATATTAGAGTTATCACAATTATCACCATCATCATCGGCATCACTACAATCATGTAAAATACTTGTTTGATCATCATCCTCTATACTACTTGCTGTGTTTGAACGTTCTCGGCTCCTTCTTACATAATTTAAGTCTGAAGTCAAATAACTCTGCCAAATGTAAGCTATTGTTAGAACACAGCTAATAAGAATCCATGTATGTAAAAAATAATCGTATTCTGGTGACAGAGAGGAAGTTAATAGTAATTCAAATGTTACAAGTATTAAGGACATAGAAAACATTCTTAAAATAGCAGCCACTGTTGAATACTTAACAATCCATCGAACCATTAATGAGTCCAAAATCGCATATGATAGATACGATGAAACAATACACCATAATGCACATAACAGATATTCAGAAGCTCTTGCAGTAATCAAAGCGGTCAACAATGCGAAATCCCGATTATCATCAGTTGCTTCCATAGCTACAATTGGTGTTTTGGTTGTTAATGTTGCTGCTGATGCTGATGCATTCGTCCTATTATTAACCATGTAATTCTGCCAAAATAGTGTCAGAGTTTCCTTCAAAGACTGTGGTTCGTAGATTTTAATCGAGGACTGTATTGAGATATGCCAAAATTTCTTCAATGATGTAAATAGGTAAAATAATGGTGGCAAGAGGGATACATCTCTACATATTGCCATAAGCAAGTGTTGATTTGCCGTGAGATGATTTAATGATAAAGTCTTTATCGACGTGTATGTTTGTTTCCATTGGTCTGCGTTAGTCTTAACTTTACCTCTCCTACTTCCCTTGCTTCTAGATCTACTACTGACCATTTTCTTACTTTCTCAATTGAAGCCTCTGTCCCTTCTTGTGCTTTATTTACGTGTTGATGGTAAATTCTGTTTGTTTAATAAAATTTAAATTTTATTGAAAAACGCAGCCACGACCGTGGCAGTAGTTAAACAATTATAAAGAATAATAAATCGGAATAAAAAAATATCATAGTTCACTTTACAAAGTCTTACTAACATGCACGTTATTAAATTGGTGTAGTTCTTATCTAACTTGTATTTTGTGTGTTCTTGAGAAAGTTTTAGAGGAGGCAATCTAAGCCGATGGCTACAACTAAAAGAATGCAGGTGCCTAATTCAACTGAACAAACAAAGGCAAATAGAACAATCGTCACATAATGAACAATGCACATTCCATCAATCATGTTTGAATCGCAGTAGCACTCGAAGAAACCCTTGTTTACTTGGCTTTGGAAATATCTTCCAAATTTTATTTAATTAAGTTGGCTGGTCTTTTTAGTTCCCAGCCATTGCAATAATTAAAGTATATATAGTTCGCAGTATTGATTGTCAATTTAATATGAAAATATCATAATAGACAAACAGAGTGTACATAACCTTGACATATAAGTGATGGTTACTGGCTATTTAAGTAAATTTTCAAACTGGTCTAGTTATAGACGTTTGAATACATCTAAGAATGAGAGAAGTAATATAAGAAATAAACCAATACGGCACTACTCGTACAAACAGGTGGATTTTACTAATCAGAAGGAATTAGAGAAGAATAAACATATATTTCATCGTGGGTTCACGAAGAGAAATAACAGTTATCGCTATACTGGTAAACTAAAAGCAAGATCCAAATTTAGAAATCCGAATGAATTGAGGTCAACACTAAACTACATTAACATGGCCGAACTGACGATGAATAAAGTTGCTAGAGTTCCTGTGTATAAACCTGAAAACTTCTTAGGCTCCACTCCAAATGTGATTGTCAATTATTCGATACCAAACCAATTATATAGCAAAAGGAACAATTCTATTAAGAGAGTAATACCAACTTACAGTTACCCACAACATTTCAATGCTCCTATAAGTGTATCCAACTCAACTACAAGGCGTCCACGTTCCTTGGTGAAAAGGTATAACACTTTGAGTGGTGCTGTGAGTAACATATCTTACAGATCATTATCACCAGGTCAGCGTAAGTTATTCAACCTTTGGAGAGAATATCTAAGGTTAGTTATCATGCAAAGGATTAATCTAAGAGTCTCGCTGAATGATGATAGTACATCATCATACAATGGAAAAGGCACATATAGTAATCCTATAGTTATAGATGATAGTACCTCTAATAGCGATCTTTATTCCAGGTCGTCGTCGTTTCTTTCCAGGATTATTTTCAATGGAGCGAAAGTTCAATAAATTCATATACCATATAAAAACTTCCCTATAGCATTTAAACAACCATTATATAGAACCATAAACAATAAAATAAAGACTTTTGATACCTTAGTGTAAGAATAATGGTGAAGGATACAAAACTTTATGATATTCTTGGTGTTGAGAGTACTAGTTCATTAGATCAGATAAAGAAATCTTTTCGTAAGCTGGCATTAAAATTCCATCCAGATAAGAATGGTAATGATGCTAATTCTAATAAAAGATTCCAAGAAATTAATATGGCCTATTCTGTGTTAAGTGATTCAGAAAAAAGAACCAAGTATGATATGTTTGGTGAAGTTACTGATATTGATGAAGATTTAGAGGAAGAAAATTTTCAAGGTAATGATGAGATGACTAATGCCGGTGATTTATTTGCCAAATTCTTTAATAACACTAATAATAATGCTCAGAATGGTAGATGTGCAAGTAATGGAAAGGGACCTGATATTATTCATAATTTGAAATGTAAGTTGAGCGATTTGTATAACGGTAAAGTATGCAAATTGGCTTTGCAACGAACGCAAGAATGTAAAACGTGTAACGGGTATTGTAGTACTGCCAGAACCCCATGTGAACACTGCAATGGATGTGGTGAATTAAGGGGGGTCAATAAAGTTGGACCAATGAGCCAGACATGGACACAGACATGTACTGAATGCCATGGGATGGGTTACTACATAAAGCAAGAAGACCTATGTGGTGCTTGTAATGGGAATGGTTTTGTAAAGGAAAGAAAGATATTTAAGATACAAGTGAAACCAGGTATGTACAATGGACAAACTATTATATTGAATGGTGAAGGTGATGAATATATTATGGATAAGTTCAATAGGATGACAAAAGTAAGACCTGGAGACGTTATTATCAAGATAATCGAGATTAATGACGCACCTGATTATATTAGGAGTGAATACAAGGACCGTGCTAACCTTTTATTAAATGGCTACGAGATTGATCTTCTAACCAGTCTATGTGGAGGTAAGATACTGGTGAATAATCATCCAAGTGGGAGACTCATTCAAATCAGTATTCTTCCCGGAGAGCTATTGAAACCAAACTGCTACAAGTGCATTGAAGACCTTGGAATGCCCATTTATAGCGATGGAGAAATTAGTGAGAGGAAAGGAAATCTATACATCAAATTCCAGATCAAGTTTCCTGACAAACTAGAAGTTTCAACTATAATCAAACTACGTCAAGCTCTAGAATCTGATAAATATATCAGAATTACTCAACGGGAACGAGATATCGAGACAGAGAAAGCAATAGAGGATTGCATCGAGGTTGAAGAGCATGTATTTAATAGTTTTGCTACAGAGAAAAATGTAGATAAGCAGTTCTGTAAGCGTGAGCGTGATGAAGATGATGACCCACCTAACCAAAGAGAACAGAACAAGAAACACCGTTTCAATTCATTCACGAATAACACTAACCAGAAAGGACCCGCCGGGGTTTCACATAACTTTACCAGTGTATTCGATGGTACTTTTAACAATGGCCACAACAGCGCTTTTACTCAGGATTTCTCCAATGGCTTCCCTAGTGGATTCCCCAATGGGTTTCCAAATGAGTTTCCAAATGGTCTTCCAAATGGATTCCCAAACGGATTCCCAAACGGATTTCACACACAACAAGATGGGAATGATAACTGTGTAGTTAATTAATCACAGATGTAACAGTATATAACCAGCATGTCTCAAACTTTATCGTCTTGTTCTCTAATTATAAGCATAGGGTTTATATCATAAATTATCATTGCTAACGGTTAACGGTAAGACCTAACGGAAATAGTAAAAAAATTGATAAAATCAATTAATGAATGATGGTACGATATTGAACCAGTATAATTGTAAATTATTTGGTATTTAGGCAGAATTGGTATATAAAAGTTGTATAAATCCGTTAGGGATAGTTATTTTGATGGTAAGGAGTCCCAAATTTATAAAATAATTGTGATTATAGAAGAGAAAAATACGAGATATGTCGAGTGAAGTACCGAATTTTAACAGTGAAAAGTACTTAAAAGTGGCTCCTAATTTATTTACATCCGAGAGATTAGATTTATTTGATTCAATTGATTTATATACATCGTTAATACATTGTAGCAAGTTTACGGAACAAGGAGAGAGGTTAAATAATCTGAGTTGGAGAATCATCAATAAAGCGTTGGTTAAAAGTGGATCTATTAATAATTCTAAGAAGAGAGATGGTGTCAAAAATTTATATTATGTGCTAAACCCGGCTTCAAGTAAAGTACTACCCACACAGCCACCCGTTCCATCACGGCAGCAACAATCGCAAAAGTTGTTTCCACCTCAAGTGCCACATCCTGTCGCCAAGCAAAAAGTGAATCGGCCTATTTCAGCATCTTCTACAAGTACAGTAACAAATAATGATACACTAAAACATAAACCATACAAATCTATGACTGCATTGTTTCCACAACCGTTAAGTACTAAGGCAAATTCAAAGGAGGCACCACAGAATGTTGTTACAGGCTTCAACACAAATATGATTATTACGAAGAAGGGTAATACGAAGTTATCGGATTCTTCTACAAACTTGAAAAGACAAGACTCTTTGTTCAATACCACCGCAAATACTTCAAGTTCCACTACAAATAATAATAATAGAATATTCTTCAGTAGCGAGGATGAAGATTCAGACTGGGATAGTATATCAAATGATGATTATGATGACGACGATGACGATGGCGATGACGACGATTTTTATGATGAAGATGAAGATGAAGATGATTACAAAGATGAAGATGACGAAGATGATCAATATTATAAAAGACAGTGGGAAAAGATTGCATTTACAAAAAATTCTCAAAAGCCCTCTGCTTCGTCATCCATTTCATCTGCTAATACATCTTCTTCGACCCAAAATAACAATACAAGTAATAATAATAATAATAATAATAACCACAATAGCAATGGTAGCAATAATAACAGCAATAACAATTCCAATAATAATAGCATCCACAACAACCAAGATACAGTAAGAAGAAGTTTATTAAGTGGATTATTCTCTAATGAAAACCAAAACAATCCACACAGTAGAAAATTTACTCCATCGCCACCTCCACATTTTTTAAGTCATGATAACCATAATGGCGGTTCAGCAACACCAACATCACAAAATAATGTTAATAGTAAGAAACCAACATTAGAAACAAGTAATGTGACTGCATTAGGTTCAGTGACCCCACCACAGGGCCATTTGAAACCAGCTGGTCCATTAGAACATATAATCAAGAACACAAGATCGAGTCGTCATAACAGTTTCAGCAGTATTGTCTCAGAATCTATTAGTGAAAGATATTTGCATCAGTCAAATGCACCATTAACTGCTCAGACATTACTACCGACAGCATTATCAACACATATGTTCATTCCAAATAATATTCATCAACAACGAATGGCTGCAGTAAATGAGTCAAAACAACAGTTCAGCGAGAAACAACAACAGAATATACCATTTGCTAGAATGGCCAGAAGAGAATCCATGGATATACCGTCAAAAAACAGGAACACTGGTTTTATTAAAACCAGAATGGAAATCTCAGAAGAAGAGAAGTTTGTAAGACGAAAACACAAAGGTCATACCAATATGAGTTGATTTATTGCTTATAACCTCACATAAATGCATAATTTATATATACATCTCTGTATATATATATACATATCTATAAATATTAACCTTCGATATGCCAAGATTACAAAATTAGAATTACTTCTGGCCTTGTTATTATCATCGCATGCCACGAATTGGAAAAAAAAATTTGGAAAATTTAATTTGCAAATGAAAATGCGATGAGCATTGAAGAATAGAACTAACTATATGAACAGTGGAAATCAATAGCAGTTTGAGAAAACACCAAAAGGATAATTATGTTAAGAAGACAGGCTCGTGAGAGAAGAGAATATTTATACCGTAAAGCACAAGAGTTACAAGATGCGCAGTTAGCAGAAAAACGTCAGATTATTAAACAAGCTTTAGCGCAAGGTAAACCACTTCCGAAGGAGATTGCTGAAGACGAACAATTACAAACTGACTATCGTTATGATCAAACTACAGAAGCTGATGAAGAGATTGATGATGAATATGCTCATACTAGTGGTATTACCGATCCAAGAATTGTTATAACGACTTCTCGTGATCCTAGTACTAGGCTTTCACAGTTCGCAAAAGAAATCAAACTAATGTTCCCACAGGCCACTAGGTTAAATAGAGGTAATCTTATTATGACAAACTTAGCAGGTGCTTGTATTAAATCTGGTACTTCTGATTTGATTGTTTTACATGAACATAGAGGTGTGCCCACTAGTTTAACAATTTCACATTTTCCACACGGTCCAACTGCCAGTTTCAGTTTACACAACGTAGTTTTGAGACATGATATTTTAAATAGAGGTAATGTTAGTGAAGTAAATCCGCATTTAATCTTTGATGGGTTTGAAACCAAGTTAGGTGAAAGAGTTTCTACTATTCTAAAACATTTATTTGCACCAGGTGCTAAAAAAGATAGTGAACGAGTTATTACATTCGCCAATAGAGGCGATTTCATTAGTGTAAGACAGCATGTTTATGTGAGGACAAGAGATGGTGTTGAGTTAGCAGAAGTTGGTCCAAGATTTGAAATGAAATTGTATGAGTTGAGATTAGGTACTTTGGATAATAAGGACGCTGATGTTGAGTGGCAATTAAGAAGATTTGTTAGAACTGCCAGCAGAAAAGATTATTTGTAGCTCAAGCACATTCACAAACATTCAAAAAATAGCATAATTAAATCAATCAATAAGCTTTATGTCTTCATACGTTGTATATATATATATAGATAAAATATCAAAGACAACCAAATTATTATGAAGAGTTATTTTAGTATTTTATTTATTTATATATTTACTTATTTGTTTTAATTTGATTTATTTTATATTGATATATGAAAGAAGATGTTTTTCATAATGGAGTTGATGATCTTTGGGTTAGTGAAACTTTTTGTCTAACAACATCTGATAACTTCTCTGTTGCTAATGGCAATGCATGAGTATTGTTTAGTTGTTGCAAATGTACTATGGAACTACCTCTTCTCCTTTCAACAAAAGATGGTGCTAATGGGGATAATAATGAATTTGTGCTTGTATTTGAATATGTTCTTGCCTTTGGTTTATTAATAAACGATGGTGTCGAAAAAGTTCTCGAATTTGGTGACGATGTTATATGTTGATGAGACTTTGACCTTCCTGGTTTGTTATAATTACTTACCGGTTGGGATGGTGATTTGGCATCGTTATTATTGTTACTTACTTCTTCATCTGAAGAGTAACTTTCACTATCACTTGAATGAAGATGAAATTTAGAAGTCTCTTCAACTGTGGTTCTTCGGATGCCATTAACTGGGGTTGAAGACAACTTTAAGTTTTTGAAACTATCTTGCAAGAGAATTGATGAGGAGGATAGTAACGGACTTGTTGGAGATTTCGATAACGGATTAGCGTTATTCGAATATCTTCTATCACGTTGTTGAGGAGAAAGATATGGTGAAGAATCTCTTCTGATGACAAAAGGATTTAAAAATGATGTGGAGGTAGTTGGGGAGTTTGAATATGAATTAGTGCTAATGTTAGCGTTAGTGTTATTGTTTGAGTTTGCTGTTGTAATTTCATCTGAAATCATATCAACATATGAATAAAATTTCAGAGTCTTTGTATTAGATGAATCTATTGGTGTTGTTGCCGCAGTATTGAAAGAGGTTGAATTTAATGTTGAGTTTGAGTTTGAATTTGATCTTGAGATATTTTTACCAAGTGCCATATTGAGGCCAACTATTGATGACGAACGTGAGTGGATTAAATTCACATTATCTAGATTAGTAGATTCATCATTTATTATTGAACAACTAGCATCCAATGCAGGGGCTACCAAATTTTCTAGTGTACGACGATGATGGTGATGATCGTGTGTTGATGGTGAATTGCACATTGTGCTGGTGGACGTTGTTGTAGTACCATTGGTACTATTTAGACTAAAATTTGAGAATGAATTCGCTCTTATTGGAGCGGGAGCAGTTATAATGTTTAAACTTGACATGGAATTCAACGATACAAAGGAATCATTTGTCGTTTGTTTTGATAAACTATTACCAGTTGAAGAACTACCATTCAAAAGTAACGGATCTTCTACAGTCCTTTCGAAGATTAAAGACGGATTGCCATTGCTATTATTACTATTGTTATTGCTACTAATATTACTATTCTTGTTTGACTCTTGTGTCAAAGGCATATCCATATTCTCAACAATTTCGTCCATATTTTCCAACTCGTATTACTCTATTATTGTATACGTCACTCCTTAAACAAACAACTTGGTATAAATATAGATCTATATATTATATATTTATACAAGAACTTATCAAAATTCTCTATATAAAGAAAATACGATAATTATATATTTTGCGATTAGGAGATGTATGAAAAGGAAATTTAGAAACCGCAGCAGCAACAGCAATTTTAAGATACTCGCAACAAACTTGCTGATCCAAAAAGTACAGTATCCCACTTTCGCTTTACACATTTCTATATTCCGAAGGCACATATCCAAAGCCTCGAGACATTTTGTACTTCAAACAAAAAAAGAAAATATTTACTGCTTATATAACTAACATACTTCTACGTAAATTTACACTGAAAGAAAAGCACGCAGGAAATTGCTAGGAAAAAAAATATGAAATCAACCCACCTACTCTATAACTCCGTGCAATAGATTAATACACATACCCATACACATACACATAATGACGCTAATACACACAACATTCAAGATTACCTAGAATGAGTTAACCAAAGAAAATAGTTTTATTCGTCAAATAATGTTCTAGTTATTTCTCTTTCTTCTTTCCCAAGGAATGTTAGTGATTTCTAAGTTAATCAATCTTATAGTTAGGAATGAAGGTTCCTTATACCAGTCGTTGAGAAATAAGATACATCTCAATTCATAGTGCTACGGAATAAACGTGAATATCTGTATATTTTTATTAGATTTAAATATACTAAATGATGTACATTACCATATAGAAGTGTAAAAGCAGAGCAAATTCTTTCTAACAAAAAGAGGCACGTGAAAATTAAACTAATATGAAAATGGCGTTACCCGGTTTGAAACATGGGCGGCTATTCTCTTCTAAGAAAGAAAAAAAGTATAAAAGGAAAGACATTTACAAGTTTTAAAAAGCCATAACTTATAAACTTGTTGCTCCTTTTGTTACAAATATTAAATATTGGCAATGTAAGAGAAATTGTAGTAGCATGCTTATAATATAGAAATAAGAGAAAGTTAACTAAGTAAACTACAGTATATACTAGCTGTTGTTCGTTTAGACCATACTATATGTCATAGATGATAGCTTATGTTTACAACAACGGTTGACTGGATTGAGAAGGATGTTATAAAGGAAACACATTATATTATTGTAGGGACAGGTTTTAGTTCTTCCTTCTTCGAAGAAAGGACTGGGAAGCTGTATATATATCCATAAATGTCTCAATTCTATGTTCAGGTGCTAAATTTTTGATTTGTTTGGGCCTGATTGGGGTAGGGAAAATGTGGGACAAACTGTCTTCCAAGTATTCTTCCAAATAGTCAGTTTCTTTATACTTTATAGGAATTAGATGATCTCTAAATTGTGCAATTTTTTCCCTTTATTAGGAAATGGAGCATAATATTTGTTAATGGTGTATGGGTTTAAGTTGAGAATTACTTTATGAACTTTTGTTTAGTGTACATCTTGGATTGGCAGAACCTGTAAATGAAGGGAGATTGCAAATGTGCTGGTGTGAATAAGGTCAAAAATAGAGGTGTCAAGATGTTGAGACTGTGTACTGGATCGAGACTGGTACTTCCAAAGGTACGATTCCAGTTGGGGTTGCAATTACTGAGGTATAGACACAACTATGAGATAGATACTGAAATTCTAGAAGCAAAAGAAAGGACGAATGATATAAACGAAAATCAATCAGCATATTATCCGTCAATGACACAACTAGCCCAGAAAAATAATGGAATTAAATCAATGGCAATTCGACAGTTCATTCGGGATTTTTCTGGGGAAGTTGACGATATCCCTGGAAAGCATGTGGTTGTTAATGGAAGGATCAGATCCATAAGGTTTTCTGGTAAGAAAATATGCTTTATTAACTTGGCAGATGTAGATTTGAATGACTTACAAATAATAGTTAATTATAGCTTGATTAAAGGTGATCAGGAAACTTTCATTAAGCATTTGCATAAGCTGAAGGTTAGTGATTACATTCAGTGTGTAGGATTCCCAGGGTTTTCAAAATCAAGATTACATACCTTATCGCTGAAATGTCGCTGTTTACCCACTATTTTGTCCCCAAACATCAAACCATTACCTAATAAGTTATCTGATAGTGCGAAAGTAAATAAAAATAAAGTTGTCAGTTATCAAGTGAACGGTGTTCATAATTTAATTATAAGAAGTGAGATTATTAGATTGATACGTCAATTTCTTATGGAGCGAGGATTCAGTGAGGTAGAAACGCCTATTTTATCTTCGAAATCAAATGGTGCCAATGCACAACCATTTATAACGAAATCGTCAACTGATAACATGATGTTAGAACTAAGAATTGCACCTGAATTGTGGTTGAAAAGACTAATAATCGCAGGTATGGACAAAATTTTTGAAATAGGTAAAGTATTCAGGAACGAAAGTGTCGATTCGACGCACAACCCAGAGTTTACCATGTTGGAATTTTATCAAAGATACCTTTCAATGCGGGACCTGATACAATTAACCCAGGATTTTTTCAAATATATGCTAATCAATCTAGATAAATTTTACACAGATAAAGGTTTTCCTAGGTCAAAGAATCTTTCTATCCTAATTGAATCTTTAACAAGGAAAGATTGGAAATTTAATGAAATCGAATTTCTCCCAACTCTGTCTCGCGAACTTAATATTGACCTGACAAAGATTGATCTTGCAAATCCACAGGCATTGATATCGAACATTCCTAATTTAAGTAAATTGTGTCTTTGTAATGTAGAGAGTTTATCATCCCAACAGATTTTAAACAAATTATCATCTACATTGATAGAGTCAAAATATTGTAATACAATGTATCCGACATTAATATATCACCACCCAGTAGCCCTGTCACCATTAGCGAAGACGAATCCTATTGATTCAACTGTGACAAAAAGATTTGAGTTATTCATAAACGGACATGAATACGTCAACGCTTACGAAGAAGAAAATTCACCTCTACAGCAGTTTACCAAGTTTTCAAAACAATTGAACGAAAAGGATAAAGAATCTATGGCAATGGATACCCGATTTGTTGAAGCTATGAAATCAGGAATGCCTCCTACTGGTGGCTTTGGATTAGGAATTGATAGATTGTGTATGCTTTTACTTGATGTTCATAGAATAGAAGATGTATTACCATTTGGATCGCTAGATGATGTTAACAAGCAATAATAACTATTCTACTCTGTATATATAAAAATGTATGTATATTTATGTCTGTTTGTCTTTTTATATTCTTAATATACCTGATGGTTATATACACAACAGCCCAATATTTTTCCTTTATATAACGCGAAACGCGCTTACGTTAAATACTCGATGGTTCGTCATTATGAAGAGTAACGACTTGGTAACTAACAATAATAAAACAACTCAACCATATAATGCTACCGCCTACCGTTGAAAAGTCATTGAACTCGATCCACACTAAATCATATTTTTCACCAGTCCCCAGCTTGATAACTCCTGATACGCCTGTCATTTTAGGTGTCGATGAAGCCGGTAGAGGTCCTGTGGCAGGTCCAATGGTTTACGGTATTGCTTACTGCACTCAAGAATATCAAGATAACCATGTTAAACCAGATTATGCATTTGATGATTCTAAAAAGCTTACTGACCCTGTACGTCGTGAATTATTCTCCAAGATTTATAGTGAAGGTAACGATGAGTTGAATCAATTAGGATATGCTACCACCTCTATTACACCAGCAGATATCTCCTCAGGAATGTTCAGATTTCCTCCTGGAAAGCAATATAATTTAAATGAACAAGCACATGATACTACAATGGATTTAATTCAAGGTGTCCTTGATAGGAACGTTAAGATTGCGCATGTTTATGTCGATACTGTGGGCCCTCCAAGTTCATATCAAAGAAAATTAGAAATGAGATTTCCAGGGATAAAATTCACTGTGGAAAAGAAAGCTGATTCTTTGTATTGTCTTGTCAGTGTTGCGAGTGTTGTTGCTAAGGTTACCAGAGACCTTCTGATCGAAAATCTTGAATTGAAGCATCCGTCTGATAGCCCATTAGGATCTGGTTATCCATCTGATCCAAAAACTAAAGCATGGCTTCGAGAACAAATGACACCTTTGTTTGGGTGGCCGTTGGATATGGTAAGATTTTCTTGGCAGACATGTCAAACTCTGCTGGATGATCATGTTAAAACAGGTAAAGGTATAGAAGTTGAATGGGAAGAAGACTATATTGAAACAAGAAAGAACATGGCTAAACAATGGCAAGCACAAGCAACACAAGGAAAGCATGATAACACACCAATCACTTTAGATAATTGGTATAGGTAGATAGTCATGATCAATTATACATACTTATACATTTTCAAATACTTGTGTATTTACCCTACCTCATTACTTTTTGTAGGCGATTTTGACCCCTGGGAACAGAAAAGTTTCAGTAAATATACGGTTGTATATATAATTTCACAAGAGATTTAATGGTTATAATACAAATAGCACACGTCCATAATAGAGTCGTTTGGTAGTAATAATTAATAATAAATTAGTTTCCCTTGTTACACCGTTCTTTAAGACAAACTGTTGGTAAACTCATTAATAAATACACTATAAACAAGGAAAAATATGTCTGCGATTTTGAGAGCAATTCCAAGAGTTTCGAGAAATTCTTTGGTTAATTCTTCTAGACAACACTTGAAATTACAATTGAGATTATATGCTTCCTATCCACCCCATACTTTGATAGGTATGCCTGCACTTTCGCCAACAATGGCACAAGGTAATTTAGCCTCATGGTCTAAAGAAGTTGGTGACGCATTAGCACCAGGTGATGTTTTGGCTGAAATTGAAACAGATAAAGCTCAAATGGATTTTGAATTCCAAGATGATGGTTATTTAGCTAAAATCTTAGTACCAGCTGGTACAAAGGATGTTCCAGTTAACAAGCCAATTGCTGTGTATGTTGAAGATGAGGGTGATGTAGCAGCTTTTAAGGATTTCAAAGTCGAAGATTCTAACACTAGTAGTCCTCAACCAACTACTAAGAAGCCTGTAGAATCTGCAGGAAAAGCTTCTTCCTCTTCTTCTTCTTCCTCCTCCTCCTCTTCTTCTTCTTCTTCTTCTTCTTCTTCTTCTTCTTCTTCTTCTTCTTCTTCTTCTTCCTCTTCTTCCTCCGGTGGGAATACAGGAAGAATTATTGCATCACCACTAGCAAAGACTATTGCTCTAGAGGAAGGTGTTTCGTTAAGAAAAATTAAAGGTACAGGGCCAAATGGTAGAATAGTTAAGGCCGATATTGAAAATTATTTAAAGAATGCACCAAAGGGAACTTCTGCTACCCCAGTCCAAACTACATCACAGTCATCTTCAGCTTCTTCCTCTGGAGCAGCCTATGAAGATGTCGAGATATCAACAATGAGACAGATTATTGGTGAGCGTTTATTGGAATCCACAAATTCTATTCCATCATATATTATTTCCTCAAATATTTCTGTTTCGAAGTTATTGAAGTTAAGAAAGTCATTAAATGCTACTGCTGGGGATACATATAAGTTATCAATAAATGATATATTAATAAAAGCAATCACCGTAGCAGCAAAGAGAGTTCCTGACGCGAATGCGTACTGGTTAGCCAACGAAGGTATCATTAGAAAATTTAAGAATGTGGATGTTTCTGTTGCTGTGTCAACGCCAACTGGTCTAATTACTCCGATTATCAAGAATGCAGATTCTAAAGGTTTAGCTACTATATCTAATGAAGCTAAGGAACTAATCAAACGTGCAAAGACTAATAAGTTACTTCCAGAAGAATTCCAAGGAGGTACAATCTGTATCTCTAATATGGGTATGAACAGTGCTGTTGGTATGTTTACATCCATTATCAATCCACCACAATCTACTATTCTTAAATTTTCTAAT
>PPOM03000313.1:45310-100534 GCA_003708925.3 Kazachstania martiniae
ACGATTCAAATCTCTTTGTTGTATGATTACACGCTTCTTCAAGTTCTGGTCTATCAATTGAGCTTTGGATCCTTTTACAGACTTCTTTTTATTTTTATCTAATTTGTTAACATTAATCTTCCTCACACCTGGTAAAACTTTTGTTAAAAGGCTGTTAACTGCGTTGGTTGCTTGTAACTGTGAAGAATTTAAACTAGATGACATAATAATTATCCTCTAATATTCTTCAGGCTTGTGTTTTTTATTTGAATGCTCATCACATATATTAAAAGAGGCATCATATATATAAAATTTTTGGCATTACCCTCCAAGAAGCTCATCGGCTCTTTTGAAAAAATTTTCAAAATATCGAAAATTTTTCATATTTAATTGAGTTAAGAGTTGTCTTTAATGTTTGTTTGTTTCTTTACCGTTCCTAGAACTAATAGAAAAACAACAAGCAATTTAGATAAAAAAGATGAAGTACATTCAAACCGAACAATCCATTAACGTTCCAAAGGACGTCAGTGTTTCCATCAAAGCTAGAGTTGTTAGAGTTGTTGGTCCAAGAGGTACCTTGAACAAGTCCATCAAACACATTGATGTTACTTTCACCAAGGTTGACTCTACTTTAATCAAGGTTGCTGTTCATAACGGTGACAGAAAGCATGTTGCTGCTTTAAGAACTGTTAAGTCTTTAGTTGACAACATGATCATTGGTGTTACTAAGGGTTACAAGTACAAGATGAGATACGTCTATGCGCATTTCCCAATTAACGTTAACGTTATTGAAAAGGATGGTGCTAAGTACGTCGAAATCAGAAATTTCTTAGGTGACAAGAAGGTCAGATTAGTCAAGGTTAGAGAAGGTGTTGAAATTGAATTCTCCACTAACCAAAAGGATGAAATCGTCTTATCTGGTAACTCTGTTGAAGAAGTTTCCCAAAACGCTGCTGACATTCAACAAATCTGTAGAGTTAGAAACAAGGATATCAGAAAGTTCTTAGATGGTATCTACGTCTCCCAAAAGGGTAACATTGTTGAAGATATCTAAGTTAACTTATATATACAACATTTTATATAGATTTTTGTCGTCTTTCTATCATTAGTTCCATTATCATGGAAGGTTTTTGGAATGTTAAACCTATTCAACATTCTGATGGAAACGTTGCTAGTGCTCAATTCAATATAGAGCCGTTTGTACGTTTACCACAATAAACAACCCCAACTAGTTTTTCTAAATCGGTCATTTCCTTCTTTCTTTTCCCCTCATCTTTCTAAGTAGTACTTGTTCTTGGTGAAGTAATTGTCGGTAATCTTTTAGTCATTAATCTTGTGGTGCATTATCTTTTGAATCTACCATGGCTCCGAGGAAGTCACTAACAATGCGATCCTTAAATAAGACACACAAGGTTGGAGAAAATGGACACACATATATATATATATCTAATATGAACCAAAGTAACAAAACTTTTGGTTAAAATAAGTGAACATCAAATTTGCAGAATGTCAGATAAATGTAAAGTTGTTGTTATTACTGGCGCATCCTCGGGGATTGGTTATGCTGCAGCTAAATTATTTGCCAAGAAAGGTTTCAAAGTTATAGCTTGCGCTAGAAGGGTTGATATTATTGAACAACTAAAGAAGGAATTAGAGACTTCGTTAATAATTCCTTATAAACTGGATATCACAGATGTCAATGAAATTAACAGTTTAAAACAGTTTATTGATACATTACCGGAAGGAAAAATTGATATCCTTTACAACAATGCAGGGCAAGCAATGACCATGCCTGCTTTAGATTGTGAGAATGATGCTATTGAGCAAGCATTTAAAGTTAATGTATTTGGTCACATGAATATATGCAAAGCGCTTTCGAGCTACGTCATTAAAGCAAAAGGAACAATTCTTTTTACGGGATCAATTGCTGGCATAATTCCTATACCATTTGGATCAATTTATTCTTCAACTAAAGGTGCAATCCATGCCTATGCTAGAGGATTACATTTAGAAATGAAGCCATTTGGTGTAAGAGTAATTAACGTAATTACTGGCGGTGTTTCCACAAGTATCAGTGACACAAGAAAGTTACCCGAATCATCACTTTATAGTTTTAAGGAAGGTATTGAATCCTTCAATTACAGAGCAAATATGGTGAAGTATAGTAATTCACAGGATCCAGATGACTATGTTGCCGAAATTTACAAAGACATCATATCAAAAAAAGATCCTGTCGATACTTACAGGGGTTATTTAGCGTCAGCAAGTTGGTTTATGTCCCGATTCCTTCCATACTGGTTATTGGAATTATTGCTCATTAAGAAATTCAAATTAGATAAAGCTTTTGAAGTTATTAAGAGCAAAGCAAAGAGGGATTGATTTATTATATATTATATTATATTATATATTTAGCTATGGAATATGTTATTTTGTCCCGTAACGTAGTTAGAATTTCAATGATTAGTGCGCGGAGTGATAAACATTAAATATAATTTAAAGCTCACAACAAACGGCACATTAGTTGAGAAGACCTTGATTCTAGCAAGTTATGATCAATGTCAATAAAGGTCTTTTTATTCATATCCATCATCTTCATGTTAAAAAAGACAAATATGTATAATCCCTGAATACTGCAGATCCATTTCCAACTAAATGAGGGCACATTCCAGAAGAAAATAACTTGTATTTGATTCAACCCAAGTTCTAGACCATCTTTATTCGTTGAAACTTTAGTACCAATGCATTTCCGCGAAAAGCTACTTTGTGGTTGTCCTTGCTGTTGAGAAAGAATAGAAGAGGCCAAATTGAAAATCCCTTTGCCTATAATATAACCTATTAAAGCGATAACACGGAGAACATACGGCAGCAGCTTCCAATCTGCGGAGTTTTATGAGAAAAAATACGACAGATGAAGAAAATACTGCAGGAGAAAAAAAAAACTCCAGGAACTATGTTGCCGAAACAGGAAAGTGAGATCCCAAGACCGATATCCAAATTGGTCTGCGTATTATTCTGTCTAAGGGCATCGATCAGTTTGAAAAATTTCTACTGCCAGAAGCTAGGTGACTATATTATATATATATATATGGTTTATGTATAAAATAAACCGAGTTCTACTTATTGTGGTAAAAGCAAGCCATGCATCCATACATCGTATTATGTCCCACATAGATATGAGAGATAATGGGACTTGTGACGATGTTGTGGGTAAAAGAGATCTACCAACTCTTGATTCCAGGATTCAAGAAGAAATTTTTAAAAACTTGGGAGTAGATATAAGTAATGGGAGTTATGATAAGGATGTGTTGATGAAATATATGGACTTACTTATTGCAAAAGAAAATAAAGAGTTAGAACGAATAAAGGAAAATAATATTAACAGATTTGACAAATTAATAGATAAGATCAAGAGTAATGATACCATAGATGACAAATTATTATCTAACCTTTGTAAGTTAATAGACGTCTCAATACCAAAGACAACAGAGGAAAACAAAGATAGCAATAACAATAATAACAGCAATAATAGTAACAATAACAATAATTATAATAGCAATAACAATAATATTCCCACTTTAAACAACCCCCAGATTTACACTAACGTACCAGCTCAGTATAAATTCCCATTTTTTCAACAGCATGCACATCTCATGCAGAGATACCCAGTACAGTCATTTTCAAATCAGAATACTTTACAGAATGCAGTTCAGTTGCAACCGCCGTTTATGTTGATGCCACAGTCACAAAGTCAGAATGTACCTAACTTGAGTTCTGACATTAGGATATCAAAAAGTACATTAGGGACACCTGCCTCACCAGGAATTAGAAGCCCAACAAGAGGTCATAGGAAGAGCAAAAGCGCCTCAATATTTTCGGTGCCAATCAGATCTCCGAGAGTCCCACACCATACGGGTACCGGAACAATGTCATTAATGGCACATTCAAGAAAGAACTCATCAGGTGGTGGGAAAATAGGAAAAATGACACTACAATTAAATAGCCCAAGCAAATCAGTAAATTTCCTTATACATACTCCTAAAGATCCTCCACCAACTTAGCAGAGATGAAATATTTGCCTACTATCCCTCTTTAATATATCCATCAGGAGTTAATAAGGGTTGCCTTCGTGAACTAATGGAATAGTAATAAATAGCAACCAGTGTACTATTTCTTTTCATCAGGAAGACTTGTAGCTTCTGCAGTTCTTGACTGTTAAAGGATGAATATTAATATTCATTCAAGCACATTTTCAGCTCGGGTGTATATTTAACTTCTCTAATGAATCAAAATCAGATGATATGCAAGAATTGTTCATTTTCTGATATAGTTACACGTGGAAGAAGGACGTATTATTTAGGACTAAAGTAAGAAAACTGCCATATTTTGAGTGACACACGTTTTGATTCAATACTTGCATTGCGATACCGTTTCATTTCCAAATTACTACTTTTTTGATTTTCAGACTTTCCACTAACCATTATATTATGTTATTAAGTTATATATGGCTTTATTACCACTTAGCTGAAGACCCCTCAATATAATTTTTTTTGTTATCAAATATAACAGAGCTGCTAGATGCATTCCATCTGGATGGTTTAAGGAAAATGAATTAGTTTGATGACACACTTCCCTTAAAATAGGTAGCATTTATATTCTTCACCTCCCTTCACTCTACAGAGCTACAAATGAGAACATTCGTTGTGTTTTAATTATTAAATTTTATATGTATAATAGCAACCATTAACAATAATGAGGATAAAGAGGGATAAAAGTGTTTACAGTCGCTCCTGCTCACCAAAACTGTAATATGCTTTAGCTAGATTGCCGTCATTCTTCACATGTGAAGGAGTACGAAGCATATATACAATATATACAAAGTACTAAATTCTTATTACCGCATGTTTCTCTTTTCACTATCACAATCAAACATTCTTTTATCTATTCATATAACTGATTCACTTATCTTTCGAGATAGAACTCAGCTATTGAGGCTGATTACATGTACTGGTTATAGTAGAGAACTTAGGGCTATCATATTTAAAATAGTCATCGGAAGACTCAATCATCAACTTCATTCCGAATCTTCCCGATAGTCGGGATTGAATTCCGATATGTCACAATAGCCATAAATTTTCAAAGGGCCAAGAACCCATATTATATCATAGTAAAGGTTGAATAAACCACACACAGACACCAAATCGGTATGATTATACCTTTGTATAGGAAGTATTATTTCGAATTACCTATTTGAAATATTCATCTGCATTATACTAATCAACAAAACTCAATTGGCTTTTCTGTAGGTTACAGACTATTAGCAATATGTAGGTTAGTTCCTATTTAATATTATTATTCCACTGCACCAATTAGTTCATTCATCCCTAGAAAGATCACTGACTATTGCAAGAAGATTAAACACCTAACAATGATTCATATTTTGCTGTCATAGCATTGAAAATTTCGGAACAGGTAGCTAGTACAAACTCGGAAATTAGCGGGATGACACTACTAAAAATTTACCTTGTACAGCTATTTCTCTGGATCTGGGATTTTTATAGGAACAGGAGTTTCTTTTTTTTGGTGTTTGAAAAATTTGTATAAATATGGAATACGCTATATATATATATAGCAATAAGATTGAGAGTACAGTTATGAATGTCTCTTGCTGAGTCACAGATATATCGGTTTGGAAAGACATACACACATACACACATTTATATATTTTAGGAATATTATACAGGATTGCTTCGTTTAACAAAAGGTTAATAGACAAAATGACAAGCAATAATAGTTTATATTCCGATGAGGAAAATGAATCAATCGAGAATCTGAATAAGCAATACACAAAAGAGGTTTTTGATGAAGATATTAAGGATCGTTATGAGTATAGAAACGATCACGGTACAATTTCAAGAACCAATACTAGGGAATTACGCCCCGAAGACATGGAAGGCATTGATGAAGATGAGGATGAAGATGCAAATTCATATGAAGAAGTTGTTTCTGCTCCATACACATTACTGAGTTACAGTCAGAAATGGGGTATGGTTGCTATGATGACTATGTGTGGGTTTTGGTCTTCATTAGGTTCACCAATCTATTATCCTGCATTAAGACAATTGGAGAAACAATTTCATTTAGATGAAGATAAGGTTAACGTTACTGTGGTAGTTTATCTATTATTTCAAGGTATTGCACCAACGTTCTCAGGTGGTTTAGCGGATGTTTATGGTCGTAGACCAGTAATTCTAGGTGGGATGTTGGTGTATGTTGTTGCGTCTATTGGATTGGCGCGTGCTCCATCATACGGTGTTATTGTTTTCTTGAGATGTATCCAAAGTATTGGTATTTCACCAACTATTGCGATCAGCTCGGGTGTTGTTGGTGATTATACTTTAAAGCATGAAAGAGGTACCTTTGTAGGTGCTACTTCTGGATTTGTTTTGATCGGTCAAGGTATTGGCCCATTATTAGGTGCTGTTATTGCAGCAAGGTGGGATTGGAGAGCTATTTTTTGGTTTTTGACTATTGGTTGTGGTACATCCTTCTTAATTGGTTTCATTGCTTTACCAGAAACTAAGAGAACATTAGTTGGTAACCTTTCAATTAAACCTAAGCGTCTTATTAATAGGGCTCCTATTTTTTTAATCCCTGCTGTTAAAAGAAGATTCAAATATGATAACCCAGATTATGAAACGATTGATAAAACAGTTCCTAAATTAGATTTAATTTCCGCTTTCAAAATCACCAGTCAACCGGAGATTCTATTATCATTGTTCCCTGCTGGTCTACAATTTGCTATGTGGACATTAATGCTTTCATCTATCGCTAACCAATTAGGTCAGAAGCCTTACAACTACCACTTAACCATTGTCGGTGTTTGTTATTTACCTGCTGGTATTGGTGGGTTATGTGGTTCATTTTTTACAGGCAGAATCATAGACATGTACTACAAAAAAGCTTTACAAAAGTTTGAAGATGACAAGTCAAATGGCGTCATTCCTCAAGATTCTCAATTTAATACATTCAGAGTTCGTTTGATGTGCGTCTTACCACAAAATTTTATTGCTGTCATTTCATTCCTTTTATTCGGCTGGAGTGTTGATAAAGGTTGGAGGACACCTGCTCCATTAATTACATCCTTCTTCGGGTCATACTGTGCTATGAGTACATTGTCTACTATGACAACACTTTTAGTAGATTTATATCCACGTAAATCCTCCACTGCAAGTAGTTGTTTTAATTTCGTTAGATGTTCTTTAAGTACCATTTTTATGGGTTGCTTTGCTAAGATGAAGTCTTCAATGACTATTGGAGGTACATTCACCTTTCTGAGCGGATTGTTATTATGTGCTAACTTCTTAACATTTATTCCAATGGTATATGGTATGAAATGGAGGCAAGAAAGAGAAATTAGAGCTCATTTAAAAGCTGAAATACGAGATGAAAAAAAATTAGCTGATCAGAAGTGTTAACCATCTTTTAAAGCTTCCGTTATCTGACATTCACATTTACACTCATACTCACCCTCATACTTACATATACACAAACATTTTATTGCATTTTATACATTCGATTTTTTTGCATTTTTGTAAGTATCAAAACAAATCTAAGTAATACATAATATTTAATAATTCAATTAATCATTTATACAACGGTAATACCAATAATCTTAATAATATTTTTCCTTTTATTTTGCAAATATATAATAAGTGTACAATAGTTTTATAAGCTTAATAGTGTTAGGGATAAAAAATTCTATATACGATGTATGAGATAATTTGAATAAATGATTATTGATAGATTTAAATGTAAGTAAATTGACGAAATATTATTTTTTTTTACTTTAATTCGATTATTGAGATGCACATTGAACACCTTCACCGCCCGCTTGACCTTCATCTTCATCATCAGAATGGTAGCTTTGACCACCTCTACCACCGTTGGCAGATTGGTATTTACTAGGATCAAATTCAGTTAAAACACAATCATCTATATGGGCATCCTTTGGAATAGTTGGTAATGGTGTTCTAGCTGGTAAGATAGATTCTAACTTCTTTAAGGTATCTTCATCAGCAAAATGGTTAGATGGGAATTTGACAGTGAATTTAATAATTAAGTTACCATAACCACCGTACTTTGGAACTGGCATACCCTTACCATCAATGACCTTACGCATGTTTGGAGCAATAACTTCACCTGGAACAATGGTGACCTTCAACCAATCACCAGAGACATGTTTGAAAGCAAATTCACCACCAGCAATGGCTGTTAATAAATCAACTTCGGCTTCATATATTAAATCATCGCCAGCTCTCTTGAAGTCTTTGTGTGGCTTTTCAGTAACAACAAAAATAACATCACCTGGGATAACATCTGGTGCCTGGTCAGCTTCACCTTTAAAGACAACCTTTTGACCATTCTTCATACCTGGATCAATGTGAACTTGTAAAATCTTTCTTTCGTTATCGATCTTCTTACCATTACAATCCTTACAACGGTCTTTTGGATCAACAATATCACCAGTACCATGACAAACATCACACTCGGTTTGGAATCTTTGAATCATTGGACCCATCTGTCTAGTTACAAATTTAATACCTTGACCATTACAACTAGAACATTTCTTCACAGCACCCTTCTTACCACCTCTACCTTCACAAGTCTTACACAAGATCTGTTTGTTCAAGGCTAACTTAGATGTCTTACCTTTGTAAAGCTCTTCTAAGGTGACACCAATTTCATGTTTGATATCTCTACCTCTTTGTGGACCTCTTGGTCTTTGTTGACCACCACCAAAGAATTGAGAGAAGATATCATCACCGAAACCACCGAAACCACCACCTGGCATACCACCATTACCACTTAAACCTTCTTCACCAAATTGATCATAAAGATCTCTTTTTTCACTGTCTGATAAGACTTCGTAAGCGTTAGAGGCTTCTTTGAATTTTTCAGCAGCTTCTTCAGATGGATTCTTATCTGGATGGTATTTCAAAGCCATCTTTCTGTAAGCCTTCTTAATTTCAGTGTCAGAAGCAGTGACTGAAACACCTAAGATATCATAAAATTTAGTTTCTCTAACCATTTTTGTACGTTTCGATCGTGAACTCAACTTGAATTATTAACTAAACTTGTGCGAATTCAATATTTTAACAAAACCAGGTAATTAAATTAGACTATTTTAAAATCTAATATATCTAATATACAAACTTAGAGTAAATGTAAATCTCTAGATAACCTATTACACAACAGATATACTTCAGATTAACTGTAGTGATCCAATGATTAACACTCTTTCTTTTTATATAATTAAATTTTTCATCGAAAAAATAAAAAGAATTTCACCGAAAACAATAGAAAAATTTTCTCCAGGATCACGTGACAGAATTATCAGGTAGTATATATGAAGATGTCAGTCGCAAAGAAAATGAGGGCGATGAGCCAGAATCTGTGTCTAGCGGATGAAGAAGTGTTTGTAGGCGATGCCAAGGTTACAACCGAGGCTACTTCAGGAAGCTGCCAAGATCCATAGGTTTCTACCATTGCTGCTGAGTGAATGCCGAACAATTAGCGATGCTAGACAAGAATTTACCTGGCTAAAGAAAGAACTAAAAGTGGATGAAACATCCCATTATTCGTTAAAAAAGCTACAAAGGGCATGCATTAGAAGACATAAACATGTTCCATTACAATACATTCTAGGAACCCAACCCTTTGGTAATTTGAATATTCTTTGTAAACCAAAAGTTTTAATACCTCGGTGGGAAACTGAAGAATGGTCATTTCAACTAGGCAATGCAATTAAGGAATATTGTGCTTTTGATAATGGTTTAATAGATGGTCATATTGTAGATCTATGTACGGGTACTGGGTGTATCCCGTTATTGTTGAGAGATATATTGTCAGAATACAAGAATTTACAGTATTGGGCATTGGATACTTCACCTCACGCAGTATTTTTAGCTGGTCTAAATGATGCCAGGGCAAAATTGTCAAAGCCCCATTTGCCCTACTTAAATCTACTTCAAAGGGATGTTCTAGATAATGAATCAATTGCTAATTATATTGATTTTCGAATTGATCTGTTAACTTGCAACCCACCTTATATACCACAGGACGATTACGTCAGAGATGTCAGAAGTTCGGTAAAGCTTTATGAACCTAAATTGGCATTAGTCGGGAATATGGAATTCTATATTAACTTGGTGAATTTTTGGTTAATGCGGACGAACTCTTTCGTTTATGAAATAGGCAGGATAGAACAGTTTGAATACGTCAAGGATCATATTGTCAATCATCCAGAATTGAATAAAAATTGGGCTGTTGGCTTACGATTTGATTCAAGTGGGAAACCCAGATGTGTTTACGGCTTTAATATTCATACGGATAAACTTGATATGAAGCGGATATTCAAGCATTTTGGTCAACTTTTCTATATGCCATATCTATTTTAAATAATGTCTGCTGAAAATGACAGAATAATATATACACTTTGAAATTTAAAATCCTATTCGACTTTTTGTTTTTTTGTAGTGGCCTCAGTATTTTCTTCCTCTTTATTCTGCTCTTCTTCTTCCTCTTCTTCTTCAGGTACTTCCGAAGGAATTACCTTATGGCACCATAGTAGATAACCACCACCACCTCTCATTGTCATTAAAGGGTGTAATTTGCCTCGTATGGTTTGATATGGTCTACACCTCGTTTCCAAAATTGATGGCGCCAAAAACGATAAATCGTCATATAATGTATGTGACAATTCCAATAAAGTCTCTTTAAATTGACTAAAGCAAACAATTGGTCTTGACCCATGTACTTGAGTACTAAGCTTTGGAACTAGTGTTGGTAAATGTAGCGTTGTGGCCACTACAAGGCCATCGTACGAAAAACTGGTAGTGTATGCTAAAGTCTCTAGTTGAGTTTTATACCACTTCAATTTTCTATAATATGAGTTCTTTTTACCTCCCTTTAGTTCAAAGACTTCTTCTTTTGTTAAGGGCTGGAATGATGCATCGATTTCCTCCCTAGACATTGGCTCAAAGTAGTCTAACAATGAGATAGTAACAATATGATCCTTAATAAATTGTTCTGAGTAATTTGAGAATTTTAATAAATCCAAATTAGCATGTTCATTTTCATGTAAAACGATAATCTTACCTGTTTCTTTGGTGTCACTATTACCACCGAACATTCTTTCTAACATGAAATAAACCAGTAGACCACCTGTTTCATCGATACAAAGGTATGTGCCGTTAGCTCTAATATTTGCCAGATTTAACATCATACCAATGGATTCCTCTGACATATCTAAGATTCTTTGCATATCACCTTTTTCAACTAAGAATTGTAATAGTTGGGATGCACTTAGATAGTTGACGACAAAATCTTTGTTAAATTTCTTTTGTTTTCTCTTTAAATATTTCTCCTGTGAATGGACAGTTTTTTTATCAAAGCTACCATGAGATTCTATTATTTTTGAAATAATTTCACTACTGGATGCACTTTGCTTTTTCATTGCTTCAATGTCTTCAATGCTCAACTTTTGAGTAACATTTCCTGCATTAATTAGTTCTCTGTTATTCTCACTGCTCTTAAAATCATTCAAGTCGTGATTGATAGTATTAGTCGTATCTACTAATCTAACCTTGCCTACTGGCACTTTATTCTTATTCTTACCACTATCTGGTATAGTCGTCGTAGTTTCTTCATCATAGTATATCTCAAATTTTGTACCAAATGGATAGCCTAAAATATCATTAACATTAAAGGCACCAAATTTACCTAATGATATAGATGAATCCATCTTTAATTGGACAATCTTTAGTTGGTTTGATGGTAATGTCAAAATGACATGTTGATTCAATGTGATTCTAGTTAGAGGATCCATGTTGGTATTATTTCCCTAATTTTGCACGTATATTTATATGAGCAATATCCCAGTATAATCAAGCCACTTTTATGGTTCACTTAATGATGGCTTACTTAACAATTGGGCCTTCTTAATCAAAACTTTGCGATGAGCTTAAAGTCAAAATCGTGCGACGCGACTGAAAATTTTTCTAAGAATGAAAAATATTGAAAAACTACGTAGTATAAGGATGCTCATCTCATCTCCTCTTAGCTCATCTGTTAGTGTTTTCTTTTATTTTTCTTTATAACAGTGATAATATACAAAGTATTCAATAATGGGTAGTAGACGTCATAAGAATAAGCAAGCTGCTCCACCATCCTTGGATGAATTTCAAGCTAAGCAGGACAGAAAGTTGAAGAGACAACAAGAAAAAGCTGACAGAGTAAAGAACTCTGAGGAAAGAAAATCTAAAAAACAAAAAGTTACCAAGAAAGAAGTAAAGCAAGAGAAGAAGGAAGAAGCTGATTTACCAGAAGTTGATCTAGAAGCTTTATCTAAGGCTAAGAAGTCATTATTTGATGACGAAGAAGAGGAGGAAGAAGAAATTGACGAAGACTTAAAAGATGAATTCGATTTAGAACAAGAATATGATGATGGTGAAGAGGAAGATGTTGAAGCTAGACCAATGTTTTCAGACGACGAAGATGAAGCTGAATTAGAAAAACTGAATGCCTCCAACATGGAATTCTTATCTAAGCAATTAGATGAGGAGGAAGAGGAAGAGGCCGAAGAAGCTGAGAGAGAATTGGTTGAAACTGATATTATACAACCAAGAGCTGATGTCTTACCAACTGAAGAAGAAGAAGAAGCTTTGGCAGGTGAGACCCCCAATTTAACTGCTATTAGAACAAGAATCATCGAAATTGTTAAGGTTTTAGAAGATTTCAAAAATCTTGGTGCCCTTAATAGATCTAGAACAGAGTATGTTGATAGATTATTGAAAGATATTTGTGAATACTTTGGTTATACTCCATTCCTAGCTGAGAAGTTGTTCAATTTATTTTCCCCAGCGGAAGCTTTAGAGTTTTTTGAAGCTAATGAAATTGCTAGACCTGTTACAATCAGAACTAACACTTTAAAGACTAGAAGAAGAGATTTAGCTCAAGCGCTTGTTAACAGGGGTGTTAATTTACAGCCAATTGGTAGTTGGACCAAGGTTGGTTTACAAATTTTTGATTCACAAGTTCCAATTGGTGCCACTCCAGAATATTTAGCTGGTCAATATATTCTTCAAGCTGCTTCTTCATTCTTGCCCGTTATTGCATTGGATCCACAAGAAAATGAACGTATTTTAGATATGGCTTCCGCTCCAGGTGGTAAAACCACATATATTTCTGCCCTTATGAAGAATACTGGTTGTGTGTTTGCTAATGATGCTAACAAAAAGAGAACTAAATCTTTGATCGCTAATATTCACCGTTTAGGCTGTACCAATACCATTGTTTGTAACTACGATGCCCGTGAATTCCCAAAGGTTATTGGTGGTTTTGATAGAATATTATTGGATGCGCCATGTTCCGGTACAGGTGTTATTGGTAAGGATCAATCTGTCAAAGTCTCTCGTACTGAAAAAGATTTCATTCAAATTCCACATTTACAAAAGCAATTGCTTTTATCAGCTATCGATTCTGTAGATGCCAACTCAAAGAAGGGTGGTGTTATTGTGTACTCCACCTGTTCAGTTGCCGTTGAAGAAGATGAAGCAGTTGTTGATTATGCATTAAGAAAGAGACCAAATGTTAAATTAGTTGATGCCGGTTTAGCTATCGGTAAGGAAGGTTTCTCCAGTTACAGGGGTAAGAAGTTCCACCCAAGTTTGAAGTTGACAAGAAGATACTATCCACATACTTATAATGTTGATGGTTTCTTCGTTGCCAAATTCCAAAAGATTGGGCCATCTCCACACGATGATAACCAAGCCAGTGCTAGAGAAAAGGAAACTGCTGCTAGACAAGAGGCTGTCGAAGAAGGTATTATCCACGAAGATTTCGCTAACTTTGAAGACGACGAAGATGAGAAGTACATTAGTAAATCTAAGAAGGTCAGTTTGTTGAAGAAGGGTGTAAATCCAAAGGCATCTAACCCAGAAAAAAAATAGATTAAGAAGGGAAAAAGAAAAATAAATTTCAACTGTATAATATTAACATATATATAAATATACCTATAGCTTACTATATTTATGAAGTCATATTAATCAAAATAGAAGGTTTTGAATGCAAATTTAACAGGTTCTCTATAAGTATATATTCTGTTCATTTAATATATATCATATTTATATATGGGAGCCCATTATTCAAAATAATTCATATTACCCAATTTATGTTCCTTTAAGTATTCTGGACCATATTCTTCGTAATCCTTTTTGGTAACAATCGTTTGCTTCCAGTCGCTTTCATTTTGAGTTAACTTAACCATACCCCTCCATGCATCTAATGAGGGGTCGCCGCTTTTATGTACTGTAAGAGGACTGTTCACGGGTAAAAATCCAGTAAATTCTTTTACTACTCTTTCTTTTAGGCCAGGTAACTTAGCATGACCACCGGTTAACCATATATTTTGTAACATGGCAGAAGTTATTTTACTTAATGAGCGAGGTTTTGAATCAAATTTTTTCAGTAGTATCGATTCACACAACTCAGCTATACCTGCTTGATCTTGACCACCAATCATTGGCTGAAACAAAATTTCTGGAACTCTAATTCTTTCAACATTCATATGTAATTGATGCTGCTCATGGACATCCTCACTATCATGAGGTCTTGGCCCCCTTAAAAATAAATGTAGAATGGAGTTTCTCCAATCGTACTGAGCATCTAATGTATCTTCTTCTGTGAAATTTGGATCATGTTCTAATAACAATCCTTCCAGTTCGACAATTTCTTTATATTCTTCTTCTAGCATTTCTTCAAATGCTTCAGGATTCTGAGTGATATCGTTATAGACTAACCAGTCTTCGTCATTGGTCCCAAAGGTATCATTAGGGTCATTATCGATTGTTGCTTGGCCTCTGGTTCTTTTTGTACTTGAGCGTGGGTTGTCCTCAGCCAAATTTGCCAAATTCTTCATTCTTTTTTGGGAAGCTTGTGACTTACGGTCTTTCATTTCATCTCGCATTTTTAGTTTATCTTTTCTTTTCTTTATCAGTTTATTGAGTTTATCCCTCTTATCTCTTATCCAACCATGTAAATCATCCTTTCTCCATTGCTCCTCCTTAAGTCTAGCTTCTTCTGCCTCTTTAGCTAATCTTTCCTTTTCCTCTCTGGCCTTCATTCTAGCATCATAGCTAGCTTTCAAAAATTTTTGCTTTTTCTTCTCCTTCAACTGATCTTCATTTAACTGATCGTCGGGGATATCAACTAATTCAAATTTATGTTCATTACTGTTCTCACCTTCATTATCACTTAGTGATTCACCAACATCAGCCGCTTGTGCCTTTTTCAATGACTTCTCTAGATTGTATAAATATTTTTTAAAATCTCTCTCATCATCAAATCCTGCATTTTGTAAAATGGATAAAACATTCTTCTTCGGTTGATCAACCAATTGTTCCCTTAATCTCGAGAAATAATCGTATTCTTCTGTTTTCTGAATAAGCCTTTCGAGTCTTCTTTGTTTAGCTTGCTCCTGAAGTCTTTTACCGGTCTCTTTTCTTTTCTCAGCTTGAATTCTTAGTTCTTCCTCTGTCTTTTGTGGTTGTAAGATTTCTGTAAATGGTGCTTCAATTACAATATTATTTTTTTCTAAGTTATCTAAAGTAAGATAACCTTCAATATCTTCATCATAATTTTGAGAAACGTAACAGTAATTCTGATACATATATTCATATTGGAAATTCGTTAATTTGGTTGGGAAATATGGGTATTTTAAAGTTAACAGATCATTAAGATATTCAACAGATTGTCTACCACCCCAATTAATTCTTTTTGCTTCTGTTAAAATACCTTTACCTTGAACTATTGGAATAACGTCAGTCGTTTCATTACCCAAACCAATGGCTATACCACTTGATTTACCATCAGTATTACTATAGAAACCAAATAGACTATCAATACCCATTGTTACTTTTGGAATATTATAACACTCAAATAAAATTTGATACCAATTACTTCTTTGTGCTTGTAAACAGGCCAATCTTTCAGATATGATAACTGGATTGTTAATCCCATCATTCCCTTGAACACCTAGATGATGAAAAGTGTATTCCATCATATCTTCCACATATTCCCAATTAGTTATTATACTGCCATCAAAAGGTGATTTAGCCTGTGTACGAACAGCATGGTCTAAAGAAGTATCATTACCAATGAATGTAAAAGTTTTGTTCAATTTACGATCACGAAACCTCGTCAAACGGGTTGGGAACACTAAAGCTGGATCATTGCAATTAGTATAGCCGGCCCTAACCTCATATGAACCAAAGTCGATTGCAATTGGATTCTCTGGGTTATAGTTTGCTTCATCAAGAAATCTTTCAGAATTCTTTCTTAAAGGTGGATCATCAATAACGTTAACTTTTAAAGGTGGAAGTGAACTGTCCCTAGAACTACTCATTCTCCAATAGTAAGTTTAGATGTAACAGTTTATCTATTTGATTTTTTATCTTACATTACAAATACATACTGAAAATTTAAAGTTAATTCAAATAATTTCAAATAATTTCAAGCAGATTTAAATAAAAGCGCACCGCGAAGAATTACTTGTTATTTTGAAGTTATTAATTAAAATTAATAATATATAATGTTGTTATTTATCTTTATGAATATGTTCAAGTTATATTACTCCCGTAGTAGATCCTCAAGATACATAGAAGGTGTTTGTTTATGTTTTGATTTCACTGGAGTACCCATGTTATAACTATCTGGATTTTCATCAATTGCATAATTGTCGCTGTCATCATTCAAAGTTAGGTTAACATTAGATTTTGTTGGTGATGCTATTAGACCTAATGATGATTGGTTTCTTCTATGGTAGCCCTCTCTAACCTTCTTTTTTCTTTCTGGAGATGCAGCTCTTTCTGGCATGTTTAAATTATTGTCATCATGAGATTCTAATGACATTAACGATTGGTTTTGAGGTTCAAATAATCTCGATTGTCTGTTTTTTCTTTGCTGCTGTACAACTTCTAATGTTGGAGAAATAAACAGCGACCTCCTGTTATAATTAGGAACTGAATCATGAATTGGGTTGAATTTAGTTGGTGTATTGAATTCATTAATGTCAGTTATACTATTTAAATCATTCTGATACCATTCACCATCATCACACGATTTTTCAGGGTCTGTAAATAAGCCCACATGGGAATTTCTCTTAGTGTTATTTGCATTAATATTTTGATTATTACTTTTCATATTATTCAAAGGAAACTGATATTTATCATCATTGAATGGATTGTTATTACTACTCCCACCATCGTATGTATTATCTGAGAAGTCTCTCGATGCATACTGATAATCAATGTTGTCATAATTTGCAAGTCTAGCATTTCTTCTGGAAATGTAACTTGTGACAGTCCACCAAATAAAGATAGCAGCAAAGATCGAACCCGCAATCGCACCAACAGCGATAAAAACTGTACCCTCAGGCCTGTGGTCTAGCTGCATGATATGTGGATTTCCAGATGCTGAAGGTGGTGTAATTGAAGGAGTTGCAATCATTGAACTGGAACTGGAACCTGTTGTTGAGAAAGAATTTTTGTCAGAACTATCACTAGTTGTGACTGATGCCATAGTAGATGATGCCGTAGTAGTCGATGCTGTAGATAATATTGTCCCTGTCGATGTCTCACTATTACTATCATTATCGACCTCAGTTTCTGCTACAGTCGATGTAGTTGGAGCAGCCTGCGCTGACATCAACTTGGGCAACCCTCTTTTCGTCACAATTAGAGTTGCAAGCGTATCCATCGTATCTATGTGGTATTTATATCTTACCTTGGTATCAAAACCCTTTATATTTAATCACTAAGAATTGCAGGTCTTATATAAAAACTGAATGATAATTTCAGGAAACTCTCATTCATTGTAGAGGAAAGTCAGCCAATTCACCACAAAACATTATATATTAAGAATTTATGTATGTTGATCCGTTTCCTCTTTGGGCAAAAACAACTATTTGAAATTTCAATGAAAAATCAAAAAGCGAAGCACGATTAAGAATTGAATTAGTTTACTGACTTCAGTTTCAAATTTTAAGTTATATCGTTACTTTGAAAGTAACCAAATTTTGGCATAGAGCTCAAAGTATTGGCATGACATCGAAATATATACCACCGTTAAGTTTTTCACCTGTGATCTCCACGGAGGTATCATTGTACAGATCAGGTTATCCTATGCCACTGAACTATTCGTTCATAAAAGATCAACTTCATCTTAGGACAATAATTTATACAGGTGATAAGGCAGAATTATCAGATGACTATTCTAAATTTTTGGCTAAAGAAGATATAAAGTTCCACCATATTATGATAGAATCTTGTCGTGATGATTTTATAGAGACCAAGATTGATGAAGTATTAAAGTTAATTTTAAATATTGATAATTATCCAATATTAATACACTCAAATAAAGGGAAACATAGAGTTGGTGTTATTGTTGGAATAATACGGAAATTATTGCAAGGATGGTCGACAACTGGAATTTATCAGGAGTATGGTATATTCTCCGGTGGATTAAAAGATGAAGCAGATTTAGAATTCATTACAATGTTTGAGACCAGTTTAACTGTGGATAAAGCGAAACTACCTAAATTTGCTAGAATCTATAGAGAGATAACTTAATAAGAAAATTTTAGCAAAAATATACTTTTATATATTCATTACAGGACATCATTACATATATGCACTATTGTAACCTAGGCATTGAAGGATAATGACCAACCAATTTTATGGACTGGTTCATTTAATTTCAAAGTGTCAAACGAAGTACCAACACCTAGAATAACACCCGGTCTTAATAATTGTTTGTAAGCTAGGGTTAAAATCCCGCCATCTGTAATCTTTGCCTTGATTTGAGAATTTTCATCTGGTAAATACTTAGTGGCAAATTCCAAATCAACCTTGTTTACATTTAATTTTGAATTTAATATAGCTTTAGAACCCACTTGTAAATTAGGATTAATGGTTTGATTGAAAGATAAAGTAGTTAATTGTTTATTATTAACTTGGATACCAACTTGATAGTCTGCGGCATTATAAGCTAAAGCAGTAGCGTAACGTGAAATTGCGCCCCCTGCTATATCATAACTTAATTCTGTACCCCAGACTATACCATCCTTGGCAACAGTAAAATCACCAGTAAAATTTGGTGGGCCGTTTAAGAAATTGAATAGCCCTCTAGCGGTATACAATGGTTGAATATAATTAATATTAAATTTAATGTCCTTATTGTCTTTACCTCCTATGGTCGAATTTAAAATCTGGTTTGGATTGACCACAGTGGACAATTCAGTCTTTAAACCCTGAGTAATATCAGCTACTTCTAGCCTGGTATTTAATTTATTATCGTTGGACCAACCTTGGGTTAAAGAAAGACCATTAAACTTATCTAAAATTTTGGATTCTATAGTAGTATCCAATGGGCCATTCTGCTTAGATTGCTTTGCCTTAACATTAAAGTTAACACCATTCTTAGCAATCGTCTTAACATCAAAAGTTAATGGAACTGAATGATAAAAATCTTTGCCTAAAAGATCATTAGTGCCTTTAAAGATATCGGAATAAACTGGTGGTGACATTAGTGGGTGTTCTGTCAAATATGTGTGTCGCTGTCTGTATATCAATTGAAAATAATTACAATAACAAATATCTTGTAATACAATTATATATTTATATATATGTGTGTAAGTGTGTTTCTATATTAGACGGGAAAAGACCACAAAAAGTATTCTTGTAAATCACTATCGTTCCTTAATTAATTACCCAATCACTTCTTCTGTTATCATCCGGGGGTCTTTACATCTCAACAAAAAATGAATTACAGTGATTGGATGATGTTAGATGCATTAATTTACAACATATACAAAACTAATATTATGCATAATTTAAAAATGTTGACATCTTCACATGATGAAATTCATTATTTCAGTTGGTTCGTTTAATTCATAATCGACTATATGAATTTATGACCCTTAGCTGTATATACTCTTTTAGAATACTTGGTTTAGGATGCACGTGATCTTTATTCTTCTAGGAATTTTTTTTTGGGAAATCCAGTATTTCAGTGTATATAGAGAGTATAGTCTATGGAACCTGATGGTAAAAATATAAGTCACCAAGTATCGTGATTTATCCTGAAAGTGAAAAGGAAATCCTTATTTCATTATTTTCTACAGTATAGTGGAAGGATTGTTTTGTTTTAGATGAAGCATTAACCTGAGATAGATTTTAATATAAAACAGTGAAACAAAAAAATACATAACGATGGATAATGATGAAGATGATCAAAAGAAATTAATCGTTGAAACAGAGACTGTTGAAGCACCGATTTCCAATCTCATATTAAGTAATAATAATAATAACAATAGTAACTTAAATATACTAGATACGGTCAATAGCAATAACAAGCATTGCATAATACATGACCCCAATTCGATAGATGATTATAATAACAATACAATTACTTCCGATGATGCTATCATTAAAAACAATACATTGATAGATGGGTTAAAGGAGGATTCAAATTTAGTAACTAATAATAATATTCCAAGTGGCAATGATGATGGTGAGGAACATGTAGATATTGGGTACCATGATAAAATAAAAATTGATGGCAACGCAACAACTACGCTTTCCAATGGACAGGATAGAAATGAACTGATTGATAACAATCCATTGTCAGCACACTTAAGTCAACTTCCCTTGAAGAATAAAAAGAGTTCTTTACTAATAGACTCAAACGAAGATATTGGTCACTTCACAACTGACAATCTAAACGAGAGTAATGAATTAGATTTCAGTTCAAATAATTCAAATTCCATGGCTATCTCGACAAAATCTGAATCACTTATACCAACAAAAAAAAATCCAGAAAACAATAAGACCAGTAAAAATAATGATCATGATACTGATGATACTGGTAACATTTTTGTCCCTAATAATGGTACTGGTTTGCAAAGTAATAAAAGTAAAGATAATGAGCTCACAAATAAGATTATGGAAAGACCAGTTATCCCTGTAATGAGTTCAAGGGATTTACTTTTGACAACAAAGATAGATGAATCTGACACGGCATCACGAGGTGTCAATATGAATAGCAAACAGCTGTCGAAGCGGATATCAAACGATAGAGGCGAACCTGATGTCAGAAGCATAGAAGAGGTTGATAAAGATACATTAAGTATGAATCCAAAAATAATTAACAGTAACAATGATAGACAAATTCAAAGTACAGATGACATAATTAAGCAGAGTAACCGTCTAACCGATCCTTCTGGAATCAAACCTTTTAGCAGAAATAATAGTATGATTAATATTGAGAGTAGTTCTAGAAAATACGTGAATACTAATAATGATGACAGTAGTGATGATGAATCTAAAAACAACAAGAGCAAGAACAACGATAGCAGTGAGAAGGAGGATAGTAATAATAATAGTAATGGTAATGGCAATAATAATGGTAATAATAAAGACAATAGCGAGAATATTAATAATAATAATAATAATAATAATAATAATAATAATAATAATAATAATAATGATGATGATAATAATAAAAATAATATTAATAATAATAATAATAATAGCAATAATAACAATAATAATAATAATAATAGTAGTAGTAGTAATAATAATAATAATAATAGAAGTAGTAGTAGTAGTAATAGTAGCGGTAATAATAATGGTGTTATGAAATCAAGTACTTTCCGTGGTAATGATACAAGTAAAAACAACGATATTGGTGGGCCAGAAAAACCAACTAAAACAGATATTTTTGCTGCAAGGTTGGCTTCAGCAGTTGGTGAAAATGAAGTCAGCGATTCAGAAGAAACTTTTGTTTATGAGTCTGCTGCCAATTCAACAAAAAATTTGATTTATCCAAACTCAACTTCCATGGTACCGCCAACTGGTAGCTCCAAAAATATGCAGACAGGCGTAGATAATCAACATCATGATCATGGTATAGTCCCAAAAATGAGTGTCCCGTTATTAAATAATAATAAAAAACTTATTGATAGGTTGAAGAGTACTCGACATATAAGTATGGGTGGTATCCCTGGGCATCTAACCTCCCAGACTCCATCAGTGCACACTGCAGTATCGGGTCCAGTGACAGATATCAATATAAGCAATACTAATAAAGTCCAGGCATCAACCTTAGCCTCTAATTTGAATACTGTTGTTAATCCTGATAATGTAACGAACTCGCCAGTCATTAAATGTGCATCTAGCCAGATCGATGATTTATCTAGTGTAAACTCTTTACACAGATATACTAATAAACAGGTAGATAACCGATCAGTTAAATCCTACACCTTTGATCAGCAACACCTTCAGCAACAGAGATCACCTGATAAACGTCTGAGTCTCATATCACTAGCTAAGGGGAGTCCGATCCCAAGTACTATGCATCATGTAGCTCAGAGTAATAGCCAAAGATCTTCCTCTATTGCACCATCTAGCATGACCTTTAGACAAATTTCAACGGACAATAAGATACCATCTGTAAAAAAATCAGATAGCAGGAGAGTATTGAGAACAACCGTCTCGAAAATTTTTGATTCGAATGGCACGCCTTTAAGGCGTTACTCTGGTGTGCCTGATAATGTTAATCTCGAGGATTTTATTGAACAAAGCAATGATATCAGTTCGAATACTAATCTAACCTCAGCTCATAATACCCCATACGAGAATAATAATACCGGATATTTTCATCCAAACAGTGTCAAGGTAAATAGCTACCTATCTACTAATGACTCAAAGAAATATTTTAATATGGAGACCAATGCAGGTAATTCTATACATCAATGCAATGAAATATATAATGAGCCAGGATTCTACAACGAACCTAGTGCTATTAAGGAGGAAGAGGAAGAAGAGCCGAGCTTAAGCATGCCCAATCACAGTAGCAAAAAATTCAATAGCAATAGGACCACAAATCTGGACAATGATGATTTGCATTCGATGTTTTATTACAATCATAGATCAGACCTTGAAGCAAGACCTCAAATTTCGGATTACGAGGATGATGATGAAGTAGATGATGAAGTAGATGACGGTATACAGCAAGATTATTATCATACTGGCGATATATCTCAGAATGGCCTTGGTCATATGGATTACACTCTGAATAGAAAGGGATCAAATGGCTACTATGATTATATGATGACACAAAATCGACAGGAAGGTACTAATCGTACTAATGGAAATACTAACAGCCAGAGACTTCGTCAGAGTGATTTACATCAACCAGATGAATTCACACCATTAAGACAACCTTCCAGACGGCGAATATCTAGGAGTCAGTTTGGATATTCCCCACATAATTTCTATACTAGAAAATCTAATTGGGTAAGGGTTAAAAATTGTATTTATTTTACTTTTGTTGTCATTTCCCTTGTAGCAGTAGGGTTTGTTTTAGGCTTTCTCTTAGCCACTAACAAGGAATTGCAAAATTTCAATATAGTTCTACTGGATAATGTTATCTCCAGTGCTGAGGAGCTATTATTTGATATTACAGCATCCGCATTTAATCCAGGATTTTTCAGTATTTCTATTAGTGATGCCAGCTTGGACATATTTGCGAAGAGCATGGAAACTAAGGATGCAGAGACTATACTACTTGGAACAGTTACTGGCTTAGATCCTGGTCTCAGTTTTGAGGGTGGATTCTTTACAAGGAGATATGATATCTCTATGACAAGCTTAAAAGTGATAGATCCTGGTCTTTCAGAAGAGGATGAGATGAAGTGGGGTCAAATGATCAAATCAGATTATCAACTGATAGTTAGAGGTAATTTGAAGTACAACATTCCCTTTTTCAATAACGAAAAATTACTAAGTGTTCATAAGATAGCAGATATTAAGGTCGATGGAGATGATGATCCTCATTATAATAGGGGTTATGATCAATATAAATCAATTAAGCTATTACTATAACTAACTATATAAATCGAATATATAATGGCATAGCATTTTCAATCTGAATCAATACAGATCTTCATTGAATGTGAATTATTGACATACCATTGTTGTTAGTAGTGCAGCGATCGCCCATAAATCAGCCATCTCGTAGTAATACAAAAACAGTGTTTCATATTCGGAAAAATCTGAAACAAAGACAAATCAATGCCATGCATTACGCATTCTTAACGTTTACTGTTTACTATCCATTTGTTTTGCCTGGTAATATACATCAATATTGAAATTTACATATATATATATATATATAAGTTTTAGAAGCAACTCCTACTACAGTATTTTATATAAGCGTTTATGAGTGAATTCTCATTAAATAGTCATCGTCAAATCTCTCTGTAGTTGTTATTTAGCGTTATTCTAACTAACCGAAAAAGAATTTACAGTTTCAGATTTGACCGAAAAGAGTAAAAGTGGCTATTTTTAAGTGGTGTTTGATTTTATTGGAATTTTAAATTAAGAGAATCTTCTCTAAATCTATAATTAGTCATCTCATTTATAATACACTCAATAACAATTTGATAGCATTAGTGTTAACAAAAGTCAATAATAGTTATTTTAGCAAGGTAGAGCTTTGTTTTTTTGTAGTTTTGGAGGAAAGAAAATTTAGAGAGTTTTGAATCCAGCTAAAAAGTTTGTTATTTTTGCCACAATTAAAAGGAATAACAAGTTTCACTCATTTTGTTTATTCATCGATACTTATCACGTCCACACATTTACTAGAAGGTATTGTAATAGTTTCTTTAATTGACCTATTGATTCTCACTTATATTTACATACATTTTCATTTGGTATAATGAATCAAACTTGGGAACAGAAAAGACCTCTAAACCAGAGGTTACTGGGTTCCTTGAATAAAAGAAATACAAAAAATCTATCATTGTCGATTAGTGACGAGCCATTTTCCTCGAAAGTTCCGGAGATAATACCTAATTCGAATAATACTTTTGAAAGCCCCATAAAGATTGAGAATTTGAAAACTCAATCGGCAACAGAAGGAAGATTTTCAAGAACAGATATAGATGACACCCATAACTCCCAATCGCATTCCTTAGACTCTACTCAGAGGCTTCCATATCCCTTGGTACAGAGGAGAAGTGATGCATCCATATATACACTACCATCTGCTACACGAAGATTAAGCAATTCACCTATAGCATTAGCATTTGAAAAAGATAAGTACACGACACAAGAAAGTTTAAGCCAACAGAAGAATAGTTTATCTAGAAACCATTCGCTATCGTTATCCATTAAAACAGAGAACTTAATTTCCCATACCAGGAAGAGATCACAAACTATGACAGGTGTTGAACCATCAGCCTCCTTGTTAGACACATCAAATACAGTGGAAAATATAGCATTTGCATACCCTCGCATCAATAATAATAATAATAATAATAATAATAATAATAATAATAATAATAATAATAATAATAATAATAATAATAATAATAGCATTCACGAAATTATCCAAGAAGATAAAACAACATGGGTTTTCCCAGAATCAACAAACAAGCCAGTAATGACTAATGGCAAAGACATATGCTCAGAATTTTCTTATTCTGAGGTGTTTACAAAATCAGCATACCAAAATGGACCACTTTTAGTGTTAGAACCGAATATATACTTATTCTCTGAACCAACTTTAGAGGATATTCTGAGTTTTGATGTTATCATTAATGTTGCAGAAGAAGTCCCAAATCTCCAGAGGTTAATACCACAGCAACACCAATCAAAGATACAGTATTATCACATTCCTTGGTCTCACAACTCCAAGATTTCACGTAACTTAGCGGAACTTACGGATATTATCCATAAAGCATCATTAAAAGATCAAAAAGTTTTGATCCATTGTCAATGTGGTGTATCGAGGTCTGCTTCCCTTATAGTAGCATACATTATGAGGTATCATGGAATTGGGCTGAATGATGCATACAGCAAACTTAAATCTGTCGCTAAAGATATTAGTCCAAATATGGGGCTTATATTTCAGTTAATGGAATGGAATGAGCAATTGGCAACATTGCCAGTAACCATTGACAATAACCATTCTCAGAGTAATCAAGATAGCTTTCATTCTCCTTTAAAAAACAAAGAAGATATGGTGGGAGTTTAATTAAAGATAGTAAGTTCATATTATTTGTATTTTCAATAAATTGAATATTTTAAACTTAGTTCGGATTACAGTAGCTATAATAATAGGGATTGGTAGCCTTTTCTACCCAAGGTTCATTATTCCTTCGTTTCATTATGAAAGAGGCTTTCAGATGAGTTGGAAGAGTATAAATTTGTTCAAGTATTTAGTTATGAATAAGAAATGCATTAAAGTAAGTAAAGCAAATATGTAAGTGAGATAAAACTTATGTAGTTGGATGGTTAATAGCATATGCTATTGGTTGCTAATTCGACTATTTTTATAAAGTCAAATATGTTTCATGTGTGATCTTGTATGTTGGTGTTACAAAGTTCGAATCTCTTTATTCTTGTTAATAAATAATTAATAATAAAAGAATAGAAAAGTACATGAGTTAAGATAAAACTGATTATATGCAAGCATATTAGTAAAAAACAAAATAAAAGAAAGGGTTATTATTATAAACGGACACAGGTATAAGTACTACAGGAAAAAAGAAAGTTTGTGTATATCAACTTATGGATAAACTGACTATAGTTGGCTATAATACCTCGTTCTTGTCTATTTTTATACACTTCTGAACTCATACAATCAAATATTCATTAGGGAAAAAAAATCTAAGATATCAAGTTATTGAATTCTGTAAAGTTCGGTATTAGATAGTAAAGCTTATATTTATTATTAACACATTTACTTATACTGTCAGGATATGGAACGCTATCCTATTTATTAAACTTTTTAGGGCAGATAAGTGTCAGCATTTTTCTGGCTTTACTAATATTTCTTAGTACAATTTGTCTTACTTTCACTTATGTTATGATAATCTTGTCTAGCTGTTACTTATATCAACCAATACTAATTGTGTCATCTGCATTTTTTTCTGAAGATTTTGTTGGAATAATAATAGAGAGGTATTCGATATTGTATTTGTTGATAATTAGTAATTAGTATTAATTTATTCTTAACTCATTAGAGACCTTAATACTATATTTCAATATTACTAATTGGAAACTTTTTATACAATAAACAATTATATCAATGAGTTTAGAAATAAACTACAATAGTAAGAAATACTCTGTTAACAACGTCACTTAATATTTTATGGATGTGATGTACTTCCATAAAATTCTTCTTCATGAAATTTAACTGCTTTGGTAGCTCAGTCGGAAGAGCGTCAGTCTCATAATCTGAAGGTCGAGAGTTCGAACCTCCCCCAGAGCATTTTTTACATTTATTTTTAAGTAAGAGAAAAAAACCTAACAAGCTATTATGTGCATAATTCTACAGTTGTAACATCCAATTGTATTTAGTGATTTACGTATTTGAAAGTATATATTCACAGTTGAGCAACTTCATATCATTCTAATGTTTAGTGTCTATAACTAACTTCAGCGCCAACCTTGTGTTCATTCGTAGAAAATGTTTTAAATTGTAATATCTCTCCATCATCAATCTCTTTGCTTTCTGAATCTGCCCATTCCATCGGAACTTTAGCATGTGCATCAGTATATGCCAGTACGGTAAATGTATAATTTCCTTGGTTATTTAATTCAGGTAAAAAAGTGACACTTGCTGTAATCTGTCTAATCAAAGCTTTGATCTGGTTTTGAGTTGTTAATTTATCAACTTGTTCCTTGGGTTCAGCTTTGCTGTTCATATTTTCATCAGCTGTTTGATGTATATCAAATGCCCACCTTTCAACAACAGACCCATCATCTTTATCTATAATACAAACTACTACTTTTGTGCACTTCCCACCTAGTATCCATTTATGGACTTGGATTAGAATCTTACGAATATATGCCTTTAATTCATCTTCATGAGTCTTAAGTAATGTGAGATCGTATTTCTTCACAGGTGAAAAATCTTCTGCTGGATAAACCCCCCTTTGATAAAGTATAGAATTGATACTGTATTCAAAGAACTCGGTTATAATTCTTGTAGAACCCTTAAGAGCAATTGAGTCAGGCATTTTATCTATAATATCTATCCTCTCTTATTCTGTTTGTTCTTGTTCTTATACTCTGCTCATTTTGCATAGCGCTTTTATTATCTTGAAAATCAGAAATAAATAATAAAAAAAACTATCATTATTGTAAGATACTCTGAAAATTAACATTCAATAAGGGTATATAAGTGTTCCATTACGAAATGGTATGTAATTGAAACATTGTATATTGCATAACTTAATCGTTATTGATTACTAACTAGAGTGGTTTTGAATTAGCATGGAATTAAAAGGAAACACTGGTCTAAAGAATTAGCAGAACAAAAAAAATTGAACGACGCCAGAAAGATAGAATCATACAAGATAATTACAGAAAATGTATTGACCTTAAAAAGAAAGAAATCCTTTTCTATGAACTCATTGAAAATAACAGAGGAACTCTTAATATTAAATCCAGAATTCAATGCAATTTGGAATTTTAGAAGAGATATCATATCAGCATTGAAAGACACATTGACTCCAGAGTTCTGGGAAAAAGAGTTACAATTTATAATGGTACAATTAAAGAGATACCCAAAGGTATATTGGATTTGGAGTTATAGAGTTTGGATAATAAAAAATTATCCTTATTCTCCTTTGAAGATCTGGAAAAGTGAATTAGAGATAGTTAATAGATTGCTGGATCTCGACGCCAGGAACTATCACGGATGGCACTACAGGAGAATTGTTGTTTCTGCCATTGAGGAGATTGAAAAATCAAGCCAAGATGCCCCGGAACTATTCTATGCGACGGAGATAATTAACAAGAATATATCAAACTACTCAGCTTGGCATCAGAGAGTTCAGTTGATTACAAGAATGTTCCAGAGTAATGAAATTATCAAAAAAAAAGAGTTTCTCCTCAAAGAAGTAGATTATTTTACTAATGCCATGTTTACAGATGCAGAAGATCAATCAATTTGGTTTTATATTAACTGGTTCATTAAATATAGTTTCGTTTTAAATACACTTGGAAAAGATGATTACCTCAAAATGTTGAGCACTTTACAAAGCAACATTAACACTATAAATGATGATGACTTGGATTTTTCGGGGAAAGAAAATAACTGGTGCTTAAAGTTATTAATTGTTATTCATAAGATTCGAGTGGAACTTGGTGAACCAGTTGAGGAACCACTCGATGAATATTTGCACAAATTGATTGAGGCAGACCCATTAAGGAAAAATAGATATTTATATTTATTGTCTACTGTATAATGCTATTAAGTCTATGGAACAGATGATATACATGTTAAAAATTTTTTTATTATGCTGTAGTATTCTTTAGAACTGATGATTCTTCTTCGACACTTGCCGCAGACAAAACATATCTTCTTTCTCTAACGGAATATTCACGTTGTTTTGTAAGATATAAATCCTCATCTATTGAGATATCAAGTTCCTCTTTAAGGCCCGACTCTGGGCCCGCATTTTTCTTCAACTCAATAAAACTCTCAGTGTCTAGAGATTGGTTCATATTTGGGAAGCTAGTTTTCAAATCGCACAAATCGAATGCATTTATATAAAAGTTAACGATATCAAAATAAGCTTCGCTAACTGATTCGATACTTGTCTCATATTTATTGTAATCCACTACAGGCCAAGTCTTTTGATTGTGCAATTCGTATGCAATTTTTAAAACGGCCATAGCGATAGTATGTTGTGGTACAACTAGTATAATATCTAATTTCAGAACGTCGTACGCAATAATCCACGCCGTATGTGAAACTTCATATGTGAGATTTAAATTCTTACCCAGCTTTACTATGTACTCATCAATATGAACGTGGCTATTGATTCTGTAATCAAAATTACATGCTTCTAATATTCGTAGCTCTAACTGGAATATCCTCTTCTTAAAATTATCTAATATATCCGGGGAAACTTTGATATTGCGTAATCTTAATGATAAAGTACTAATATCGTTGATCTTTTTAAGTGTCTCCACTTGTTTACAACTTAATAATAAGCAACTAGTGGCCAATGAATAACAAGTTTCTGTTTCAAAGTTATTGAATAGGTGATATCTTTGGTAAAAATATACAGCAGCCTCTAAAGTTTTTCTTGGAAACCTCAACTGAACACAAATATCTGTTAAAAATTTGATAACTGCTAACTTCTTTTGATTATATGTTCGCCGGTCTGATATAGTATTTTTCTGGGCCCTCAGTATCTGCTTTCGAGTAAGGTATGGCCTTGATAATACTAGATGAGTTTCAAATGTAGTCGACATGATTATTTTTAAACACTTTCAGAGGTTATTTTAAAATTATTGTTATTACTCATACAACTAAACTTTAATTATTGTAACAGAAGAAAAAAGAATAAGCAACAAAAACTTCACTTGAGCTTGCCGAAGTTATGTTTAGATAATATAACGACTATAATAACAAATTGATTATACTTAATAGCATTTAAAGTTATTAATATTTGAAATTTTCTAAATTATCATGATTGACGAGCATCATTAACTTACTCATATGTTACTTATATCCTTCTATAATGATAACATAATTTGTTATATTAGTTACAAGAATACAATTGAGTGCAAGCTATTTTATCTATCTTTCCTTTACTTGACTTTGTTTAAAATTTAGGTTAAAGAAGTATTCGGTAATTTTAATATTATATTATGCCTCTAATGAAACTTTCAAGAGAGAAACAAAAAGTTAATATTTCAAAAATTAAGATTGCTCGAAAATTTGACTCTCGAATATAGAACAACCGCTAATGATCTAAACATTTATATCACCATGAAAAGATGCCCAAGAAGTTCTAACAATGGCAATAATAGCTATAAGAGATATAAAGAGAATAAGGTAATATTACCCATATTCAAACCCTCTGGATTATTAGAACTAGAATCACACATTAAAAATGGCAAACCTATCAAGCATATTAAACCAGAAGATGCTACTTCACCTACTGATTATTGGCAGAAACACAACATTTTATTTAGTCATAGGTCAATTCTAAAACTTATTCTATATGAACAGGACGTCAAGCAACCTGTAAAAGAAATTACTATGAATGACAAAAGCTATTATACAGTAGGTTCTTCAAATAGAAATACTAAAAATTCAATTCCATCAGATGTAGATATCAATGATATAGATTGTGATGACTTGATATGTTTAGTACAGTTTAGGGAAATCAGTGATAACTTGGAGCCATTTATTTTAAGTTTTGATGAGTCTAAAAAAGTTTTGGTTAATGACGTATCTATACCCACTGCTCGATATATTCGATTGCATAGTGAAGATGTAATTACATTTTCTACCGAGGTGATGAAGTCTCATTACGAATTGGTTTTTATGAGTGTATAGTTATATAATAAATAATCCCATAAAAATTAACAGCGTTTTATTCATCATGTGATTAATTGAGAAAAAAAACATTTTTATTAAATACATTTAAAAATATTATTGTTTACGCTTTCCGAAAATCATATAGAATTAAAAAGTTTAATAGGTGAAATACATAGATAACTTTAAATGATATTTATTTTGCTTCTGTATTGTACTAATATAACACCAATAACACTTGCTATTTGATTTAAAAATATAATAAGTATCTACCATACATTTTCTGATTCTCCATCGATTCTCTTTACTCTGACAGGTTCCCACTCTTCTTCACCTATGCCTTGTAGCCTGTAGTATTCTTCTTTTATGTCGAATTTCCTTTGGTTCTTTTTAAGTTTTAAGACTTCTTCTTCATTCATTTCTTGAATTCTTCTATCATCACGTTCAAATTTAACTGACGTGAATCCTTCCAACCAGTAAGAGCCTAACACAATCATACTGCAAAACGGTAAACCGAAATACAAGAAAGGACTTTTCTTCAAAAGTTTTTGATATCTGCCAGCAAACGATGCCTCAAAGATCTGTTGTTGTCGTTTTGATCTAAATTTTCTATCTCCAAATGCCATTTTATATATATTATTGAGCAATAAACGAATACTTTTATGGACTCTATGAGAATGCCTGAAGTTTACCTTTTATAAAGTTACTTGTGGAAATGAGTTTATGTCAAACAATACTTGCAATTATATTTGTTGGAATAACTTACAATATTTGCCAGAATTATGTTTCAAATATTGATAAACTCAAAAGCTTGATTACTTGAGTCAGGGATTTATTTATTTATGATCTATGTACTATGTATGATTCTCATTACTGCAGCTCAAGGGTTTTAATATATATTCGGGTAACAACTTTATTGGCGAATATTGAAGCAAGTTTCATTTCCACAAATAATGATCGAAAGCTGAGAATAAGTACAATAGAAAATAACTATAAAATATTAATGTATATACCATAATATTTTAATAGTAGGAGTACGTTAAACTAGCATGACATCATTTAGAAGGTATATGCGTATCCCAAATGAATTAAAGCCTTCAGAAATCTTTAAGCAAGATTCTCTTTCGCCGAGTAAGATCACTCTGCAAATTGTTTTACTTCAAATATTTTATTACATAACTGCTAGCATGCTATTCTATTGCTGGGCTAATTTAGGTGGTCATAAAGTTGAAATGGTGGAATGGTTATTTTCTTCAAAATACATAGAATTTACAAATGCATATGGTCTTTCGTTGAGTGTGTTGTGGTTACTAGATTCTCTAATATGTGTCATATTTCTAACAGTTATTGTAGGTAGGAGTAAACTAGCATGGGATTTTGCTATTACAATTCACGCAATTAATTTCATTGTAGTCTGGTTTCACACAGGTAATTTACCATCTGTCCAGTGGCTCATCCTTCAAGTACAGTCTTCTTTGATCCTAGTATTCTTAGGCACTTGGACATCGAGGTGGCGAGAATTAAGAGATACGTTTTTTGAGGGAATGGTTGACTCAGAAGAGGTAGTACATACAGGAACTACAGATAGTCATACACCAAAACCAATTGAACTGAAGGACTTGGAAAGCCAAATATAGTTTTTGTTACAGAAGTTAATAAATAAGAATGCATAAAATTATAGATAGTTTATTTATTTCAATAGTCTTATACTTCGGTTAATTACAGGAAAAAAATCATTTCAATAGTATTAATTACAATCTACTTAGTGCATCCTGAATTACCAAGAAAATGGCGCTCACTTTTATATACACTGATTAGATGATAACCTAGTTTATATCGGTAATTTTGCCTTGTTTAGTCGTTTCCGAGTCTTGTAAAAGTTTATCCAAAATCTCAAAGATGCTGGAGGGGCCAGCCCTGTTACTTGAATTGCAAAATTCTAGACCTGAATTAATTCGCTGACGTAACTGAAGTAAAGCGACAGCTGACTCTACTCTTGTAACCAGGTGATCTAAAAACATAATAGTTTCCTTTTCGGAGATGGCACTCATTATTGCATCCCTTGCATTTGTATTTAACATGACGAATTCATTGCCCAGAAGCTTATGACTGTCAAGCTCGATCACACCACCACTTACAGCAGACAGTACACTTTCTAACTTATTTGAAATGCCTCTCATCCGAAATAAGATATCCTCATCAATTGCATTTGATTCATCATCCTCCACAGCATATTCATGTCTAGATGCTAGGCTTTTTGGATATACGATTGTGATGAATTCCTTAGTTTCTAAACCCTTAAGCTTCTGCTCACCATAATCAAAAAACTCCCATCCAATACTTTCTAACATCTCAATATCATTTTCCAAGGCCTTTCCAATGTCTGCATCACCATAAACTTCTGCTAATGGCTTTTTCTCATTTACAATAATTTCATGATACTTCATGATCTTTTTGAATTCGGAAACAAAGTCACTACTTAACGTAATTTGACCACCATCAGCAACGCCTGACACTCTGGATGCTTTGTTAACAACGGGCCCTAGGTAGTCCATTCTATCAGTAACCATATCTGTTTCTGTCACGGGGTAACCCCAATGTATACCCATTCTGACTGACAAACCCTGATATATTTTATTACCTTTAGCGTCTGTGACAAGACAGCCCTCTTGACTGGATGTAATTTCTTCTGGCCATTGAGCATCAAGAAGTTTCAACTGAACACTCAAACACCAGACCAATGCACTTGTTGGAGTAGGAAAAGTGACCATAAACGCATCACCTTCTGTTTTAACCTCATACCCACGGAAGATACGTAACTGACGACGCATTAAATCATTATGTGTTTTCATTGCAGTACGCATAGCATTCGGGAACAATTCCCACAGTAGTGTTGAGCTTTTGATATCAGTGAATACAACAGCTACATTTCCCTCCGGTGGATCAATTTCAGGCTGCAACCTTCTTAATGTAGAGTCTTCGAATGTTGTTCTTCTGGTCATTAATGAGCTCTTGTTTAGCGTTAGTTTGTTTTGTTCTTCAATATTTTTGTATAGAGCAAGGCACATAATCGTTATATTTTCCGAACAGCCATATGCAATAGCATGATCCTTCATAGCTTCTGCAGCTAGCAAAGGTTGCGTACTATTCTCTCTAGCAATATCACACGCAGTTTCCACATCCATATACTCCCATAATTTATGTGTTGCAACCACTACCATTTGGTCTGCCTTCGTCAAAGTAGTTACTGAAATATCTGGTGAGGCGTGAATATGCGGTAACAAATCGAAGAAACCAACTGCTCTTGAAACATTTACCACCCCATCTAACCTATCATTGTTAACATAACCTCCAGATATTCTGATTCTCTCGTATTCTTCTCTCTTAGAGGGCACATGCTCTCTTGTCAGTTTCAAGTAATCACCATTATTCTTCGATAAAATTGCAGTACAATCACCCAAGTTAGCTGCATACATAACTTCACCTTTAATATAGATAATTGTTGAGCACGCACCACTTAATAAATCTGCGGAGGACAGATTCTCAACGTCGGCACCATTATCAACTGATGATAACATACCGTTAATCTCCTTGTTCAATTGTAAGAAACTGAACCTCAATGCTCTCTTAATATTTTCATCACTATCATCACCATACTTTTCCAGTTGTCTGATTAATATCTTATCATAAATATCTCTTACAATTCTTGAAATATTGTGCCCATAATCTGCGCTTTGGTTTTTGCTATCATGTAAACACAATAGGCACTCGTTGTCGTTACCTCTAAATCTTTCAAATGTGACATCTCTTGTCGAAACATAATCTCTCTGACCCAAACTGTCAGCCACACCATACCTCATACCATTGATAATCGAAGGGGTTGTTCTTAAACGGAAGTTACTGCTTTCATCAAGGACCTTAGACGTATTCAATGTAACATCCATTAAACCTAGGATTCTCAAATGAGGTAAAACCGTCAAATCAGACAAATCTGCGTTCACTTCATGGCTTAAGGATGATCTAATTTCAAATCTTCTATTACCAGAGAAATTCAGATATTTAATCTCTTTATTATTTCTCCAATTCCAATCATAATGGAAATTGGAGATATTATACTTCAACTGATTGGAACCGATATCAAAAGTTGTTAACTGGGATAATTGCGAAACTTCTGCAGGTATCGAAAGTAGCTGGTTACCATTAAGCATTAAAGTTTTCAATTGCTTCCATTTTAGAACGGTGTCACCAGGTAATGAATTTAGTTTATTACCTGATAAGTATAATTCAGTAAGACTCATTAACCTGAAGTTTGAAACATCTGTAAAATTATTATATGATAAATTTAATAATTTTAAATTTGTAAAGCAATTGAAAAGCTGCCACATATCATCACCAAATTGATTATCGGCAGCAATAAAAAATAGCAAACTTCTAGAAAGTTTAGAACCACTAATAACACTTTCATAATGATCACCGTTATTGTTTAAACCACCGAAGACGTTCGATGAAATATTTAAGTATGTCAATTCTATATTTTCCACACCATCAAAGAAATTCCTAATGTTATTGGAATGTAAGTCCAAAGATCTTAAACTTTTTAACTGAGAAAATTCAGATGGCAAACTTTCCAATTTATTTCTTGCGGCAGATAAATAAACCAGTTTAGTAAGGCCACCAATTTCAGATGGAAGCGTACTCAAGTTATTTTCGCTTAATTCTAATTTCTCTAGTCTAGTAAGTTTGGTGAATAATTCACCCGGTATGCTGGCTAACTGTGCCTTAGATAAAGATAAACTTGTCATATTCATTGGATAAAATTCACTGAACGAAATAGATGTAACTGGATTCCCTTGAATTTCTAAAGCTCTTAATTTTGGCAGATTTTCTTCGAAATTTGAAATTCTATTACTCGTTAAAAATAAATTCTGAAGATTTGGAGCATTGGTTTTCACAATGCTGACTCTATTATGACGCAGATTTAGAGTACGCAAGTTTTTCATTTCACTCAAGTCATTTATAGAGGTCAGCTTATTATGTGATAAATTTATCTTAGCCAATTTTACTAATTGGTTAATACTACTAGGTACTCTATGGATCTTGTTGTATGATAAGTCAATTTGTAACAAGTTAGTACATTGGTTGATAACTTCTGGATAATGCACGAATCTATTGGATGACAAATCTAGTAATTGAAGATTCTTGAGTTGAGAAAAGCCGTTTGGTAGTTTATCCAATTCATTACATTGGAGATTTAAAATTGTCAGATTACCAAGCTTAGAAATTGAGCTAGGTACTTTTTTAATAAAATTCCTTTGTAATTCAAGCGATACCAATTTATATGCTTCCGTGATATTAACAGGAAACTTGGAAGCTCTTACATTAACCATTCTTAAACTTAGCAATTTGATAGCACTTTCTATAAATTCCAATGGGAGGAAAATATTAGCATTATTTGAAACATCTAAACTCTCAATCTCAGATGTGTGTTGATAGAAAATAATCGGTGGTGTTGTCAAGTCCATATTTCTCAAATCTACGTGAACAAAGTCGCTTCTTAGTAATCTCTGTTCTTGCTCAGCTGTGAAGTGAGAAGGTGTAACTGGATGAAAAACAAACTTAAAAACAAAACTTAAATCTTCAATACCAATGATATGCAGCGGGTCTGACTTTCTATAACCATTTAAAAGTAATAACTTTCTTTCAACAAGAATTGGCTTAGAAAGTGGTCTTAGAATTTTCGATAGTTTACCAACTTTCAAAGAAATTTGGAAATTGCTTTGGGAAGTGATATTAAATTTTTTCTTCAATGTTGGTACCATCTCCTCGACTGTTGTCCCAGGGGTACAAGATAAAGTTGTAAAAGTATCATCAATATTGAAAATACGAATAGCATAGTGTCTCTTCGTATCTAAATCGCTAAAATCTTTGTAATATCTCTCTAGTTCATATTCAACTTTATCATATCTCTCATCTTCTATATTAGCAGCTGAATTACTTCTACTTTTGTCAGATATAGCTAAATTTACTGATGAAATAGTTCTATTTGATACAGCTATCTCCCCATCTGATTCGTTATCATGTACGTCACTGTCAATATCATAAAAATCTTCATCATCAGATGATGTGTAGCTTGAACTTGTATCCGTAGATGCGCTTTCAAGTTCAAATCTTGAATCATCAGAAAGCTTCGTGTCATTTTCCTCACCAGATGGGCTCATGTATAAAGAGTTCTTTAGCCTATTTACAGTCCTACCAGTAACGTTTTTTTCTGTTCTATCTGGCTCAATTTCAAATCTTCCAATCCTTTTTCTACCTGAGTGATGATTGTTATCATTATGTTTCTTTGATCTTTTAGACCTCGCCCTAGCTCTGGACTTAGCTTTTATTTTTTCCTGGTCTGGATCAACATCCCAACTCTCAGGGGCAACCCATTGCTGTGATGATTTCTTGTTTGAAGGAAATGGTGAGTTTGAAGTTGAACTCGATGTTGATGCTGCCCAAACAGGAATATCAGCAATAGAATGTGATTTTCTTGGTACATCCGAAAGAATGGAAGCTCTCGTACTGCCTTCCTTAGATTGGCGTGATTGTGATGCAGTTGATGTAGTTGTTTCATTAATAACTTCTGTGCTTGGCGATTTTGTCTGTGCAGTTTTTGTAATATCTGTCAAGTCATCTAGGTTGGTATCCAGAGGGAAAAATGTTAGCTTTTCAGATGGCACCTTTTTCAAGGGGTCTATAGCAACTTCCTTATTTCTGTCATTTTCATTTGATATGGTACTATCAATATTTTTAGCAGTGTTTGAATCGTCATTCTCGTTGAGTTCTACAGTGCTTTCAGGAATTTCCCTGCTCTCAACAAAGCTTGGTATATTATAGTGTTTGTCTTCTGGCTTATTTCCAGAAAATTTTTCATGACCGCTAACAGTTGAGCCACGTCTACTTGAAGTTAGAGGTAATAGTGGTAAACTACTCTTCCTATCACCTAGTATCCTGTTATCATAATTCTTATGCGAATGAGGTATTGCTTCCAATAGGGCCTCGTGGATTGATAACGCAGAGTTTTTTGATGAAGCCTTGGATAGTTTCCGCTCATCTGTGTCTCTGTCTGTCTCCCTTCTGCTAGTTGATTCTAGACCTGTCTTATTAACAGCCCCAGTATGAGATATATTGGTATTATTGTTAGTTATATTAACAGTACCATCCATATTTGCATGATTTTTGTTGTGCTTTGATTTAATTTTGTTCTTATTCGTATGCAACCCCCCACTAGATAATCTCTTAAAAAGATTTCCGGCAAATGAGGTCTTTCTTTGAGGTAAAATATGATTCTGGTGATGATGTGCTTGCGATTGTTGAAATGTGTTATGGGGTAGACTTGCAGTGTCAGAACGGACATTAGATAAACTATTATTGTCTTGACGATTATTACTAATATCATTACTTGACAAAAAATTTGAACTACTACTATTCATCGACAAACTACTTAAAGTCCTTCTTAGCAGTAGTGGAGCTTTTCGTATCTTTGATTCATTCTGTGGAGGTGGTGGTGGTGTATCCTCTACGGTACCAGTAACATTTTTATTACTTGAGATAGAATGTGAATCAGTAGGTAAGCTATCCTTACTGTTTGTGTTACTTACAGATGAGGGTGTGGGGTTATAAATTGAATATAAGCTTCTTCTTCTGTCAGCCATTGTACTGGGATCGACATTATTATTATTATCATTACTATATTGCTGTTTAAACTTCGGTGTCTCTGTATGTACTTTATTATTATATTTGCTCTCCTTTACCATATTTGTATTGCCTGAACTCATTTTAGACTATTTAAAAAATCCTTTTTTTTAATTGATTTATTGGTGAAGGACTGTCAATCGTAATCTGTTATTTATACAAAATTGCTGAACTTTCTATTCTAGTCTTTCCTTCTAATTAATTCAATCGAAGATTCGAATTTTATTCAATGTATTAGGGATCGAGCTCTTATATAAAATCCTTTATTTGATTTACAATTATTTCATTGATTTGTAAACCATATTATTTTTTTTTCAAGTGATTTTTTTTATTTTTTACTACTCAAATTTTTTTTTTCTTTGCTTCTTGTTTTCCTGTTTCCTTTTCTCATAGTCTTTTCCTCCTAACAAATAGTGAGATATGCGACCCTTTTTTAACTAAGCGAAGTATATCTCTCTGATTCTCTCCGTTGCATATCATTGTTTTTTTCAAATTTGCAGAAAGAGTACATGTCCGAACTCTCCCAATAGAGACCTGTGAGGAAGATTTATGAGTTTGTACCATGTACTAGAATGCATTAGAATGATTTATTATTATCAATCTGAAGTATTCTCTTTTGAAATTAAATGTATGTAATTCTCTTATTTACTGGATTAGAAAAACGAAGTGTAACATTGAGATTCGGTTATTGACGCCACAACGGTGTCATCTTGGGAATATCCTGCAATATGATGGGGAAGACTCTTTCTAAATTTATTTTTGTAACGTTGTCTTGTGTTTTCGTATAGATGAACTATCGGTTGCTAGATAATAAAATTATGGAGATTTAAATTGAAAACAATTAGAGTATTTTAATGTTTTTCAGATTGTTTCATTACCAAGTTACTTTTTCTTGAAAATCATCACCTAAATATTAATATTATACCTTCAACTATAAATATAAATATTTCAATTAATAAAATTCTCTATTATTTAAAAAATTCTTACTATTTAATTCTGATTATCTCCTATAAATAGTTTGTTTTAACTTATATATATAAATGATTCTATTCACTTGCGCGCTTAAATTAATCGCGACCAGTATAAAGCTTCATGGAAAGGCTGAAAATGGAATATAATTTCCTGCTTAACAGTATTATATATATTGTTAAATACACTCAACCCATATGTTTCTTTAGTAAGAAGGAAACAATAATAAATTGATGTAGAATGGTAAAGTCCCGTTTATCTAACATATCATCTCAATAGAGTTAAGATGTAGATGGTCAGAGGCATAGAGTTTATTCAATGCAGTTAAACAGTGTTACAAGCCTTTCTACTATGTTAAAGTCACTACCGACATATCAAATTTTAAAATGCCAAGCTGACTTAGACAAGCCAAGCGTTATTATTTAGTGGCGGTAAATATTTTGGTACACAAATTTAAGAGAAAAAAATAATTGTTTTTGCGATGAGTTCGATGGCCTTTTCATTTTTGTTTTATGAATTTTTTTCTCGACTTGTCATAGAAAAAATCAGAATAGCTGATATATAGATTAAATATATTATTCAGAATAATTCGTATATTAGTTCTGTTCCAGTTAAACAAGATTTATCAGTGGTTCACAGTGATCATTACATAAAGTTAGAGAAGAGGATATAATATTAGTATGACAGGATCAGAATTAGCTACTGAATTTACCGGCAACATTGATTTAGGTATTATTGGTGGTACAGGTCTTTACAACTTAACTTGTTTAAAACCTATTGCTGAAATTCCAGCTGTTGAGACTCCATGGGGTACTACTTCTTCTCCAATCACTATTTCTAAATTTATTGGTTCCACTGATAACAGTCATTTCCATGTTGCATTCATTGCAAGACATGGTTTAAACCATGAATATCCACCAAGCAGAGTTCCATTTAGAGCTAATATGGCAGCTTTGAAAAACTTAAAATGTAAGGCAGTTTTATCCTTTAGCGCTGTCGGTTCTTTACAGGAACATATTAAGCCAAGAGATTTTGTTTTACCCCAACAAATTATTGATCGTACCAAGGGTATTAGAGAATCTTCTTATTTTAATGATATTGGTTTAGTTGGCCATGTTGGTTTCGGTAATCCATTCTCAGAAAGTTTTGCTGATTATATTTACAAGTTTAAGGATGTCTTAACCAACCCTGATTCAGAGGAGCCTTGTATTTTACACTACAATAAGGACGAAACTGTGATTTGTATGGAAGGTCCACAGTTCTCTACAAGAGCTGAATCTAAAATGTATAGAAGCTTTGGCGGTGACGTTATTAATATGAGTGTATTACCAGAGGCTAAATTAGCTCGTGAGTGTGAGTTACCATATCAAATGATTTGTATGTCAACAGATTATGATGCTTGGAGAGACGATGCCGAACCTGTGACAGTCGAAACTGTCATTGGTAATCTAACTAATAATGGTCGTAACGCTAATGTTCTTGCTTCAAAGATTATTAATGAAATGGCTAAAGAATTACCAGATTTTATGTTAACTGGTGATGGATTAACTGGTTCCATTAAGATGTCCATTTCTACTAAACCAGAGGCTATGTCTAAGGATACTTTAAAGAGTTTAAGATTCTTATTCCCAGATTACTGGTAGAATTAATAACCAATTTTTGAACTGAAAACCATAAAGGCAATGATATTTTTATTTTATTATATATTTAATGTTATATGTATGAAATAAATAATAATATTAGAGGTTGCTACTATCATATTTCTTTTGGGCTTGGAGAATTCATCATGTATGTATATTTATTGCTTGGAATATAACCTTTATTCACATTCAGAGGTTTTGAGAATGTTCTATTAGCTGAGGTAATACTTGAGGTTAGATTACTTGAATTACCACCAAATGCATTCAGCTTATTGCCAACAAAGTTACCAGCTGGGGCTATTGGTGCCATATCATGTGCTATTGAGTTTGCTGAATAATTGACTGTAGTACTAGCCTTATTTTGTTGCTCATTCAATTGTTTTAATTTCAATGGAGTCTGCAATGATTTAAAGATATATGGTGTAGAAGGTACCGAGTTAACTCTTGAATTTGCAGTTAGAGGAACAGATGAAGATGCAGTCGAGGCAGTTAAAGGACTAGCTCTTTTGTTTGTTAAAACTATATGCGGTTTTCTGATGTCCGCGCTCAATCCAATACCCTGATGATAATTTCCATTTTCATCTATTAATGTTTGCTGTGTGTCCAATCCTAAAAGATTTCTTTGCTTTTCAGAGAGGTTTAAATCACTGATCCTTACAGTAGTAAATAATTTCCAAATTGCAACAATAACATTATAAAAAATGATCAAGTGGAATAAATGCTCAAAATGCGACCAAGTCAACCAATTTAAATTGGATGCAAGTCTTCTATAGATTGTTGATGACTTAAAAAGTTTTTGATTTTTTAATGAATTTATGACACTTGAAGTGTTAATTGAATTCTTGACTGTTTGGTTGCTGAGAAACAAATTAATAAATTTTACAATCAAATTGTACAAAATAAGGAAAATAATATTAGTTGAAATAATTTGAATCTCTGATTCTTTATTAATTGATCTGTTAATAATTTTTTGTAATACAGGATTTTCAAAAGTACCAAATTGATCAACTCCTAAAGCATCTGCTTCTTCATTTTCGTGCAAAATTTCATTATTAACAGTTATTTTCTCTCCACTTTTTATTTCATTACAATTACTACTAAACAAATCTGCTTTTCTAATTGGGGGTTTTCCATTCCTATTTAAAGTTCCATCAGTGAAAGAACTAATATTATTAAATTTATTGCTATTCGTTGTATTCTTGGAAACATCGTTCACTTGACTAATCGGAGTATTTGGAACTGTCTTTGAATGGAATCTTGAGAATTGATTTGGATTGCTTAAGACCTTCTCTCTATACAATCTAGGTGAGTCTCTAGCTACTTTCTCTCTGACAGAAAAGAACTGATCCCTTGACAATGGACGTATTGGTGTGCTAAACGGCTTTACTGCATCCTGCTTATTCATTATTGTGGGTTACTTCTAACTTAGAGATTGTTTTATTCAATTGATCCATCACTCAGTATTAGTTATATATTCATTTGTAATTTTTCATTAAGTTAAAATTATCTACATCAGGGTAACTATTTATGCTGAAATTTAGAAAATTTTTGATAGGAAAACAACGAAAGCAAGGAAAAATTAGAAATTGGATAGATTGGCCTAAATTAAACTTTACAATTAAATGATAAAGGGACAAATTTTTTAAAAAGATATTAGGAATATAAAATAAATAATAAGATATTTTATCAAGCTTTTAAAGTTTATTGAGGGAACATACTATTTGTAATAATTAAGTTTATTGCAGGTGTCTCTTTTCATATACAATACACTCTTTTTAATTAAATCATAAATTTTTTTTCTTTAGTTTCTCTCTTTTTTTCTGACAATAAAAATAAAAGAAGAACAATTGATAGCAATAGTGATAATTGCATTATAGTAACTTTTTTTTTCTTTCTTTAGTTGAAAGTAATAAAAAATAGTTTGAAAGGATTCGTTTATTGTGAATTGTGGCAACTTTTGGAACTGAGAATAATTGTTTTCTTTTGTCCTCTTTTGTACCTTCAAGAAGCAAATTAAAGATATTTTTCAGATTTTCCAATCTTTCTGTTTATAATCGAATAAAGGGGTTCTAACTTTATCAGATGGGATTTATATCTTCAGTTTTGTGTTGTCTAACAGATTCGTCATCATCCAATTCATATCCATCAGATCATCAGAATCAAAGAAAGGGTATTAATAATAACAACTCAAATAACAAGAACAAAGGTCTAGAAGTAGCAACTTCAAATTCAAATAGATCTACATCAAGAACAACTAAGATAAAATCAGCAGATACTTCCAAAATTGAAATTTCAAAGACAAGTAGTATATCAGTAACTCAAAAGGAGAAAAGTACTAAGGATACTAAAAAATTAGATAAGACTAATTATAAGAATAATAAAGGCAATAGCGAGAATACGAATAAAAGCGTAACCCAAAAAGATAAAATGACACCATCAGGTTCCAGGATATCTCAATTAAATGTGGAAAACTCTAGCACATCAGAGTCAACAAACAATGATTCTTTTCAGGATGATAATATTATCGATTCTAATAATCATCAGATACATTTGTCATCAAAGAAAGAACTAGATTCTGAAGATGAAGAAAAAGAATACGATCCGTACGAAGAAGAAGAAGAAGAAGAAGAAGAAGAAGAAGTAGAGGATTTGGATTTAGATTATGATATGACCAAACCTGAACAAAATGAAAAAAATGAAAAACAAGGTATCAATGTGTATAATAATGAAACTAATAGACTTATAGGAAACTCTAGTTCTGAATTTGCGTACAGCCAACCACAACAACAGCAAATTGCTAATGAACCAAAAGTATTTGCTAATAATAACGATGAAGCTAACACTAATGAGAGCGGCAATTTTTCGACCGTTTCCAGCAACGACGATATTAATGCTCAATATATGAATCAGAATAATATTGCAACATTCGAAAATGGGGATGAATATGTCGATTTAACAGTTTTACAACCAGACCAATATCATAGTCCAGGATACCTAACACTTTTACCACCACAACAGCCACAATTACAGAATAAAAAATGTCTTATTTTGGATCTGGATGAGACTTTGGTTCATTCTTCATTTAAATATTTAAGATCTGCGGATTTTGTTTTACCTGTCGATATTGATGATCAGATTCACAACGTTTATGTAATTAAAAGACCAGGTGTTGATGAATTTTTGAGACGTGTAGGGGAACTATATGAGGTTGTTATATTCACTGCGAGTGTTTCAAGATATGGTGATCCGCTATTAGATATCCTTGACAAGGATAAGTCTGTTCACCACAGGCTATTTAGAGAAGCATGTTATAATTACGAAGGTAATTATATCAAGAATTTATCGCAGATAGGAAGACCACTCCAAGATATCATTATCCTTGATAATTCACCAGCTTCATATATTTTCCATCCTCAACATGCAATTCCGATTTCCTCCTGGTTTTCAGATACACATGATAACGAGTTATTAGATATTATTCCTTTATTAGAAGATTTAGCAAAAAAGAACGTGGTAGATGTAGGGAAAGTTCTGGATGTTTCTATTTGATATCACAAATAATTAATTTGATTCTTTGAATTTTCTTTGTCATAAGAAATATCAATTCTCATTTTGTGAATTGCATTCAATATCGAAGTTCCAAACTCTTTTTAACATCGATTTCTACTTAAACTACTCTAATATAAAATATACGAAGGTAGCTGGTACTCCCTGTATAGTAATTTTGGCACTTAAAATAACTTGCTACTGGATAAAAGAAGCCAATTTAAAAAAATTCTGGAATATCCAAGCAAAACAAAGCAGCAGTTTTTAAGACTATCATTTAAATCACATTGTAATTCAATCTATCATTCATATGTACGAATAGTTTTTTTTTCCTTTTCATAATTTATAAAAGTAATAGAAAAGTCATGACATTTAGCTGATATGACATATTTTCACTCATAATTAATCCAACTGTAAGTGATAAATGGTTTTATGCTACATAATATACAAATTATAGCCCTAAAGCAACGACTGTTTATAAATCTTTTTGGAGCGACTAATATACTTTAATTTCGTGATATGCCTATTATTGACCATCATTATCATCATCATTATTATTATCGTCATTGTTAAATTGTTTACCTCTCCTCTTTTTTTCTTCGTATTGGAAAACGGTACCTCTAATTTGTTTCTTTCTTTCAGATGTGAATCCAAGGTCCTTCCTTGTACGCCTTTCGTTGTTCTCTCTTCTTTTAAGTGCTCTAACCTCTGTATCCTTAATCTCCTGGGCCTTCTTAATAACCTGAGGAACATGTCTATGTCTACTAATTCTTCTAATTTCTGGCATGAATTTGAATCTTTCCTTTAATTTTTCGTCATACTCTAATTTATTCTTTTCTTTAGTAGTCTTAACGTTAGATCTTTCCCAAGCCTTACTTCTCCACATTCTAACATTACCATCATCAGAACCACTAATAATATACTTGGAATCCATAGAATATTTAACTTGGAACACATGCTGCATTCTCTTAGTGTGATAGATTTCTCTAGAATGGCCCGAACTAGTCTTGAAAATTCTTATTGTCTTATCATAAGAACCAGTAACAATCTCATCACCTGTCGGCGAGAAATCCACATCCATAACGGCACTCACATGATCTTTAAAGACATTTAATGCACGAGACATATTTCTCATGTCATAGTAATAAGCGTTGTGATCTTCATTTGCAATAACAAAGTTGAAAGCTTCCATAGGGTTCCAGCAAATTGCATTGGTTCTCATATTTTGAACAATCTTCTGAGTTGGCGAATTAGTCCTTAAATCATATAAAACAATAGAATTATCACTACCAGTACTGGCTAAAATATCTGTTTCAGCCTGATTAAATTTAACACTTGTAATATTATCTGCACCCCACGATAAATTTGATAATGGTTTTGATCTACCGGAATCCCACAATTGAATGGTAGCACCACCAGTAACGAATGTCGATTTATTTCTATGATGGTCAATACCTTGGAAAGCATGATCACCATAGAAAGTCTTCAATAAACCATCTGTATTCAAAACCTCATCGGATTTAACATTTGCAAAATCGTCATTGTTTACTGACCATAATTTAACTGTCTTATCATCACCACATGACAACATAAAATTTTCGTTCTTGTTCTTAGAAAATTGTTGGGGAGTAACACACAACCCAGTTATTAAACCATAATGGGCTTTGAATGATACAAATTCTTCTCTACTAGACATATTCCAATATTTGATAACACCATCGGCAGAACCACTGGCTAACTTATTTAAATTATTGTAATTCTTGGCAATAACATAAACACCATCTCTATGACCATAACCAAGCTGACCAATGAATGGTTTAGCAAACATTCTTTCCATCTTAGTGGCATTTAGAGCCTTTGTATATTCACGAGCTCTTTCAAAAGGATGCAACTCAGGATTTAAATTACGAGGAAGCTGCGATTCCTGAGTGCTTTTTACAGGAACATAATCATCCGCACTTCTTTTAATAGTCTTAATCTTCATGCTGATATTGGACTATAGATTTGATTCTATATCTGTATATAGAAGACTATTGTCCAATACGTAAAAGAATATATACTCTTAAGGTGATGGATGAGATGAGATGAGTTACCAAATTTTTCAGAAAAATTTCAGAAATTTTATGGTCTCCGGGTAAATTTAAGAAATCGTCTATTAAATACATACTCTATGGCATAAACTAGTCTAAAATAGCTTACTCTGTTTCGAGTTTCGGATGTCTGATATGCGCGATGATAGGTTTACCAATTCTTTCAATAACATCATGTGCCCATAGAACATCTAAATGTGAATATTCATCTATATACCAAATTTTGTAGACGGAGTTATCTTCTTTATCTATAAAATGATTTATCAATTTCTCACCATCAACTAATCTATCTTGTTTTGGAATAAATAGTAAAAGACGAGGATAATCTGTTGCATCATTTCTCATCTTATTCAAGTGGATATTTATCTCATTATTTTTCTGTATCTTGGCATTATCAATACTATTCGTGTCATTGTCACCTTTATTAGCACTGGGAGTTTGGGTATTTGATGTAGACTCTTTAATTGGGAACCAAGTTTTATCATGAGGAAATATCCTGTCTGCACCATATTTGAAACTTAACTTTGAAGGATCGGGACTCAGCCACCATTGCATTAATTTTACAGAAATATTAACAGGAGAAAACAGAAAGTTACGATCTCTTAATATTCTATCCCACAGGGCATCATTCCAGTCAAATAAATAGTTGAACATAATGTATGAAAAGAATGAGAACGCCTTTGTGCCTACGGCTAACGATCTCATTTGCATCATTAATGGAATAAATGACTTAGTACCAAATACCCAAGGCGAATCAATTCCACTAGCCATGAACCTAACAAAACTCTTTTCATGCAATAAAGGGCCTGGATAAATAGCTGGTGCTAAAGCCACATAATTCTCCAGTTTATCAATTAATTTAAACCCATCGTCGTATAGTTTTTCCCCGTTAATTAAACCCATAAAACCCTGTGTAGTTCCTTGTGAATGAGCGACTAATGTCAACTTCTCATAATTTGTTTTGTTTAAAACTGTTTCAACCAATGCCTTAACATCATACTGAACCATTTCATTGATATCCCAGTCCCACTTCTTACGTTTATCAGTTCCAATTTTTTTCATATTCCATTTTGCCTTTAAACCACATCTATTATTACCCAACCAAATATCAAATCCATTTTCATGTAAATAATAAGTTAGTGATTTTCTACCAGTAGAGGCAAAAGCACCAGAACTTTGTAATAAACCATGAATCATTAAGATTGGCTGAAGTGGATCAGAATTTTCTTTTTTCTTTAAATGCCATAGGTCGATTATAAAGCCATCATCTGTTTCTACCTCAAACTCTTCTATCTCAATACCGTATTGATTATAGTAGAATTTTAAATCTGCCACAAGTCTAGTATCTTCCAGACTTAAAACATCGTGGAACGGATTATCTTGTACATTATGTAAGGATTGTGCATTAACACCTGTACTATCATCATTATTGTTACTACTACCAACCATATTGGCCTGCCCTTTTTTCACTGCGTTTGGTGAAGAAGCTGAAATGTTTGTGATTGTATGGTCATATTCAATATTATTGATATCATCTTCTACAATATTTAAAGGTACTGATGATGATATGGAATTACTATGCTTGTGATGCCTGTGTTTTTTACCATCTGTGGAAGTCTTAGAATGGATTGTAGTATGCGACTTTCTGATATCTCGTGGGTCTGGTTCATTTCTGAAATGAACAGTTGCGTAGTTATGCCACAGAGAGAGAACAAATAATACAGTCAAAAAGCAATAAAGTACAATACCAGAGATCAAGCCTTGTAATATTTCCAGAAACATTGCGTATATCCGAACAGTATAACCTTTTTTGTCAATAACTTCACAATTTCATTCAATATAATAGATTTTAAACTTTTCTATGTTTACAATTTAAGTTTTTTTTATAGATTTCGAAGCATTGTATTATGAGAAAGCATGGTAAAAATATACAAAAAGGAAATTACCTGCTATCTGCATTATTGCTCACCTGTCAAACAAATTAAATCCTCTTAGAGAGACTATAAAGATGTCCCATTTTAGTATTTCAACAAATTTTCCTAATGATATTACGACTTTATCTAATAAAGAGCTGAATGTCAATGCGACACATTTTACCAACGCTATCTTATTACAAATTCGTCTGGATGGTGAAATGAATTCAACATATGAGGTCTCACAGCGTGTATTAAGACCTCTAGAACAAAATTTGGAGACCCCCCTAGCAGGCTATAACAGTTTTAGGAATGGTGGAGATGATATAGCTAACTCTGATGAGGAGGAGACATTATTTGTTAGAGATTCCTTATCAGATTACCAGGTTACAACAAAATTGGGTGACCCAAATGATGCAAAAATACCCGTTGTATGTACTCAGATTGCCGAGCTGTATCAACGAGTAATTCTTCCAACTGTGTCAAATGATATCGTGGGAAATGTTGGTGGAACAAATTTAGTGATAACATTAAGTAGTAAGATATGGGATAAGACAAGCAATACTGATTTTCAAAAGTTGGTTTTCATATTAAAAACTATTAAAGAGATGTACTCTCTCTAAAAAGTTAAAGATATATATGTAGATGAATGCAAAAATGAATTTAATATAAGTATATAGAATAGATTAATTGATATAGACAAACAACTTCCCTCATTTAGTTATTGTCATCGATGACTGCCATATCCAAGACCTGTAAAGTACCGTTACCATTACATAATGCCATCAAGTCTCTATAGGAGACTGGATCAATCAATCCTGTAATTTCCCAATTAACACCAGCATTTGGATTAGCAGTTGTGGAAAGAACCAGACGTTCAATTCTAGCAATTAGCTCCGTGTTTTCTTTCGAGGTAATCAAAATCTTTACCTTCATCTTGGCTCTAGCGATTGGAATAATTTGCTTATTAATTAATAACTTAATAGCTTCTAATGCTTGCAATTTAGCAGGTTTGGTTACAACTGGACTAAATTTCAATTCAGATAGCGCTTTATGAATCATAGTAGGAGGATACCTTTTCTTTGACGCTGGATTTACACATTTGGCACTGATAATGGTTAACATCTCATTGTTAATCTTGTTCAACATAATCTGTCTTTCCTTCTCTGACAACTGAATTTCACCCTTTGTCATAATTTCTTTAATTACATCATCGATATTGGTAGTACCAAAACATTTCTGCAAATCTTCCTTAGAGGCAACTTGCCCCTTAGATACATTCATGAATACTTGGTGAATCTGTAAAACTTCATCGACATCCTTTTCAATACCCTTACGGTAATCTTGAACTTTATTTTGGTAGCAAGCTATTTCAAATCTCTTTCTTTCTTTCTTCAATTTGACTAAAGAGACATTTGTCAATTTAATTTGACCAGATGGTTGATTAATAGGCATAGTCTAAAATGGTTTACCTATGTTAAATAGATATACTTTTTGGATCTCATCGTGAAACCGCAGTTATTAATGTGTTGCAATTCTGCTTTTCAAAAATTTTTCAAAAATTTTCTCGACCTTTAAGATAGTACGTATATACAGCTATACAAAATTGTAATATCATAAATGTCAACGAATACATAAACTTTAAACTAACTGATCTACATACGATTCTTATTCATTCTATCAATGCCAATTTTATTAAAGTAGTCATTTATACCTCTGGTTATTGAATATATGTCTTATCTTAGTTTATGTATATACGTCACCTTAAATGTCATTTTTAGACGATTGAAATGTAAACAAAACGGGGCAAATCAAAACAAATCGTTCCAACAATAGAAAATTCTTAAAATTGTATAAATAGTTTTGTTTTTATTGAACTTGTTATACGATTACTGTATACTTTTGATCGATCGATTTGTTTAAAAGAAGGGCGATTAGTCATGGCAGAAGAAGATACTGAACAACAGCCGTTAAAGAATAATGATTACAGATCTCAAGTTCATTATATCTCGATTCCTATTGATAGAAACCCAGAGTTTGAAGATGGAAACGCTGAGATTAGAGGGCCTAGTTTTGAAACTAGACGCCAATCTATCTTAGACCATCCATTAGGTTCATTTAGAGGTGTCAATTCGCTGAGTAGGTTCGCTACTTCATTACGCAGAGCAAATTCATTTAGACACATCGACGTCAACCCCGAATTGGAACGTTCTTTCTTTAAAGATAGTAATGATGAAATTTTTGATCCTGACACAATGGCTCCTGCCCATAATGGTAGACGACTTTCTGTTGCTCTCAGACAGGCTCCAAATATCTCAATGAGACCTTCAATCACTAATATAGAAAATAGGAATCTATTGCTGATAGTGGTACCAATAATGCAATATTGACTGAAGATATGTCTATGGATTATGGTTCCGTTTATTCAGGATTAGGAATGGAAAACCAGTCAATATTAAGACCTTCAATTTCAATAGCTGAACTAGCTAGTAATTTGGGCCTTGATGGTTATCAAGGTAATATTACTGAAAACGATTCTATAATGTTGAAACAAATCGAAGATAAAGATGGTAAAGTTATTACAGTACTTGCAGGTCAATCAACTGGACCACAAACCATTTTTAATTCTATCAATGTTCTGATTGGTATTGGCCTGTTAGCCTTGCCATTAGGCCTGAAATATTCCGGTTGGATCATTGGACTTACAATGCTTATTATTTTTGCCGCTGGTACTTTTTGTACAGCCGAATTGTTATCTAGATGCTTAGACACTGACCCAACTCTGATGTCATATGCTGATTTAGGTTATGCAGCATTTGGAAATAAAGGAAGAGCTCTAATTTCATGCTTATTCACATTGGACTTGTTAGGTTGCGGTGTATCCTTAATTATTCTGTTTGGTGATTCTTTAAACGCACTGTTCCCAAGTTATTCAGTAACATTTTTCAAAATTGTAGGGTTCTTTGTCGTTACACCACCCGTATTTTTACCATTAAGTGTTCTATCAAATATATCTTTATTGGGTATTATATCGACTATTGGGACAGTCTTAGTTGTTGCAGGCTGTGGTTTCTACAGAGAAACATCTCCTGGTTCTTTAATTGAAACAATGCCAACGCATTTATGGCCAAAAGATTTTAAAAGCTTTTGTTTGTCGATTGGGCTTTTGAGTGCATGTTGGGGTGGTCATGCGGTTTTCCCAAATTTAAAGACCGATATGAGACATCCTCATAAATTCAAAGATTGCCTAAAATCAACTTACAAAATTACTGCTATTACAGATATTTTTACTGCGGTAATTGGATTCCTTATGTTTGGTGACACCGTTAAAGACGAAATCACGAAAAATCTTCTATTATTAGAAGGCTATCCAAATTTTGTCTATGGTTTAATATCTGCTTTAATGACAATAATTCCAATTGCTAAGACCCCATTAAATGCGAGACCAATCATTTCAGTGCTAGACGTTCTAACAAATGTTCAAAATGCAGAAGCCAAGTACGAAGGTACCCGATTAAAGATGGCGTATGGTGTTCAGAACTTGAATTCTTTATTGGTAAACGTTGTTTTTGTCTTGATTGCTATATGGTTCCCACAGTTTGATAAGTTAATCGCATTTCTTGGTGCAGGTCTAGTTTTCTTTATTTGTTTGATATTGCCTTGCTTATTCTATTTGAGAATTTGTAAAGTCACAATTAAACCATGGGAAAAAGTTGCTTGTTATATTACAATTTTCGTTAGTCTTACATTGTCATCATTAGGTGTTGGTGCGGCTATTAAGTCATGATTTTTAATAGCCCATATATCTAAATCCAGTAATCTATTACATATAATATGCATAAAACATATACATTAATTCTTGAAGAAAAAAGTATACCAAATATACTCATATTAAAGACTTTATCAAATGGAGTTTTATTGTACAAATATATATGAGGTTATTTAGAGAATTCCTTTGATCTGGAGGAAAGGGCACGAATACCCTTAACGGCAGTTGGACAATAGTGTTTTGATAGAATAGTATTTTCCCACAGAGTTGCAGCACCCGAGTTAGCTCTTGCTATGCTATCAATTGTCATATTATACTGACCGTTACCTATTCTATCATCAGTCGAGTACAAACCACCTAATTCTGGATATCTACTTGAAAGCTTTTCAAGGAACTTAAGTAGTGCTACACTAGTCTTTTCTGGAGTGTGAAGCATACACATATATATTCTCTTTGTAAACGCGGTGGCTCTCTCGCTAGTACCAGATTTTGATCTAAAAAAGACATGGTTTAGAGCCTTCAATAATAATTCTGCCTTGGTGGAAACATTGACAGATGGTTTGACTAATTCATCACTCAATGGATCAGCGAGTCTTAATGACTTATATGACAATTCAATATCAGCGTCTAGTGCAACATAAGGCAAAACAGAGTATAATGCGTTGATGAAGCTAGACAAATCCATTGTAAATTTCATTCTATTATGATTAGAGATAAGTGAGAATGCAGTAACAATACACAAAAGAACCTTCCGTACTTCGGCGGATGTTAAGTTTTCCATTTCAGCATCTATAATAATCTCTTTCATAACTTCAAGGAAATCACCCAATAAATCAAAATTGGCCATATTACCAAATTTAGCCAAACCTTCTAATACTGCACCTACAATTTTGGTATTATTGCTTCTTAGTAAATTTAAGTATAAGGACAAAACAAGTTTTAATACCTCAGCTTGGTTTCTTTCTCTTTCAGCTGCAGAGACAACCAATTCCGCTTTACGCATCTCCTCATCAATTTCTTTCATTTCTTTTCTAGCCTTTCTTTGTTTTTTAGATAGATGGACTCTATCTTTCTTTTTAACCTTAACTTTTAATTCAACTTCCTCACTTCTGGTATTTGGATCGTAATCATGTAAAACATCCAAAGATAGAAGTATATTTAAAACCAATTCATCAATATTATAATTTCTCACTTTAACAACCTTTGTTAAGGATCTAACAATTTCTAAAGAAATGTTACCTTCGTCGTCACCGTTCATTAGTGATTCTAGTGTTTTTACAGTATCAACTGCTATTGGATCAACAGATAAGTTTGGCTTACAAATACGACGAACTAAAATGTCAACTAAATCACCTCTGAAGTTAAAATGAGCAACATTGGGCATTATGGCGTTAGCAGCTTTCATAGCCAAGACACCAAGAGAAACTTTAATTGGATCAGCATTATTTGGAACCTTAGTTAATTTTTTTAATATATCGATGTAGCTCTTGAAGTTAACAACCAAAGTCTGTTCAAATGTCCTTAATCTCGAAACTTCTTTGGTGACTCTTTCTCTCTTTTCAATTTCACTTAACGGTCTGATACGATAGCCTGGAACAATACTGTTGAAAACAGTGACCAGAGCTAGAAGCGAGAATTTACATGTGTTTGGATTCTTAGACTCTGTCATTTTACAAAGACGTCCCAAAGCTTTAATATTTTCTTCTGGATCTTCCATAAGTTTTTCAACTAAATCAGCAATTTCTTCTTTCAATTCAATAATCTTTTCTTCCGTGTCTGGTTGTTCCTCTTCTTCAGATTCTTCTTCTACATTTTTTTCTTCTATCTGTTCATCTTCAGATTCTTCCTTTATCTCCTTGACTTGCTTCTTAACCTGTCTCTTAACCATATTTCTTTCAACTTTACCATTAATTTTAATTGGAAGTCCTTCAACCATATCTTCTTCTACATTCTTTAATTTTCTAGGTCTCAATTCATAAGATTGTTCTTCACTATCCCAAGAGGAACGACGCTTCTTTCTAGTAGGTTGCTGAGTGTTAACCACTGAAGAAGCTTCGCCAACATCAATAAACTCACCAGTAGCTAGAAGGGCATCTTCTTGCTCTCTTTTAGCA
>PPOM03000313.1:106871-118834 GCA_003708925.3 Kazachstania martiniae
ATTCTTCTTATAATCAATAACATCGATTCTTTTCATTGATGGGTCACGGACTTTATTATCAGCTGCATTCACCAAAATTTCATCAAATATCTTGAAAAGACCAGGGACAATATTGACTTGCTTCTCAACCATACAATCAATTGAATCGTCAAAAATCCATTGCTGTTGCTCTTGGATTTCAACAGAACCAATATACGTATCTGGTCTCTTCAAGATATGTTCTAATTGAGAGATCTTTTGATATCTCTCAGAGGCTGTCTTAGGATCCTCTGACATCTTCTAATAATGTATCAATCAACCAAAATGTTTATAAGCTTATTGTACTTTCACTAATGTTATTGATTATAAGAAGAATTTATATAGAATTAAGATTCTTATGTTTATTATCTTTTAAATAATCTTCAAAAAAAACGCGTTTTTGAGATGAGATTAAACTACGCGTTCATCTCCATGTGGAGCTACCAATTATCGACTTCGAAAAAGTTCAATGGTTACGAATATCATTAGGCACAATCGCAATACATCTCCACCTATGGGAATGATGGTCAATCAGACAATTGAAGCTGTCTTCCTAAAATTAGAATCTTTTTAATAAAAAAGAATTCTGAAATATGATGAGATTCTTTCCTTGCTCGAATGAATTTTGCATACTAGCTATGTTGTAGTATATTAAGATATATATTAAAATGTATATATTGAACTTTTTATTAGTATATTTTATTAAATGCTGGGGGGGGTGGTTATTTGCTCTCTTAAGGTTTGTGATTTTTTAGATAATGACACAACATCTGGATCCGGGTTCGCTATTTACCAACAGACTCGTCCTTGTAGCTGCTTCAAATACATCATCAACACCTTCTCCTGTCAATGAACTACATTCTATGTACTTTTTAGCTCCAATGGCACGAGCAACTTGTTGAATTTCAGCTGGTGAGGTCATTTCCTCATGGCTTGCTTCGTCACTATGTGATCTTAAGTCCTTTTTAAGGCCCACGAGAATAATAGGTGCATTAGGACAGTATCGAAGTGCTTCCTCTGCCCATTTTGATCTGGCGTTATCTAATGACTCAGGATCATTTACTGCAAACCCTATAACTATTATATCTGCTTTTGAGTATGAAAATGGACGTAACCTTTCGTATTCTTCTTGACCTGCTGTATCCCACAAACCCAATGTAACTTTAATACCATCAACTCGACAATCAGTCACGTAATTTTCAAATACTGTTGGATGATATTCTTGAGGGAACTTACCCAAGGTGAAAACATAGAGCAAAGATGTCTTCCCACAGGCCCCATCGCCAATAATGACCAACTTTCTTCTGATAGATTTTTCTGACATTATATGCTGGCTTTTATATGTTTTAAGTTAATATGCTTCAATATCTAAATTTAGATATCCTTTTAAACCACGTTATTTAGTTATGTCTGTAGAATTTGTGTTCCAAATTCTCTATGTATATATAATCCCAGGGATCTAATCTATCAAATATCAATGTGATATTATAAAACCCAAACAAATAATCCAATATAACCGAGGAAGATCCAAGTCTTGAGCCAGTTTAATTTTATTATACACATTTAGAATTTTGTTGCTTATTTGAAATTAAATCTATGCGAAATATACACGTTGCGCGATGAGTAACATTGACCACCTGATGAAAGCAATTGATGAGCAAAATGATTGTTATAAATTGTTATTTACACTATTTATTTTAACATAATTGTTGGTTGTCTGTCAATGCTTTTACTTTGTAATCATAGGGCCTGATTGTTGTGCTGCAAGCATCATTGGAGATTGTGATGATTGTGGCTGTGGTTGAGATAGAGACAGTTGTTGATGCTGGAATGCTGAATTGCTATTGATAGTAGTCTGTGGTAGAGTGCCTGCTACCGATGGTTGGAATATCTGATTCAAGAGACTATTGTGACGAGATGTAGCACTGGCATTTTCTTGAAATCTGACGTGTGAGGCAGCACCGTTTTTTTCACTTGCAAATTCACATCCGTAAATAGGTTGCATCTTAATCAACTTATTGTAAAAACTTGGATAGTCTAAGCCTTGATTGAAGATATTTTGGTATAATGTAGTCAGTGGCACAAACTTGTTTCCTGTATCTGGTTGAATCATTGTCAAGTAAGTCTTGTATATATTATCCATGATTAAAGAATCATCTGATGTATTCGAAGAAACTGTTTTTACTGGATCCACATATGTTGAAGTTGAACCCGAAGGGCTGGAAAATGAGCTTGGGTTGTTCCAAATACTAGAAGCGTAATAATTGGAAGTCGGGTCATTGCCCATCATGTGTTTACTTTGACGAGATGCATTATTAACACCAACCGTTGGGTTGAGAAGCGATGATGTGCCAGCTGAGGTGTTATTCCAAATTGAACTACTCTGTGCCAATGGTTCTTTAAATGGGATAGCACCACCAACATTAGGTGTAGTCACATTGTTTATATCTGTCGTAGGAACCTGTGAATCAACATGACCATTCCATAATGGATTTGGTTGAAATGCATCAGTAGCACTTAATACAGGATCGTTAATACCAGCAGATGAAAGTAATGATGTTAAGGTATTCAGTTCGTCTGCAAACGATTTTCTTTGAGGATCTCTGTTGGATAAACCAAGTGGTGGAACTTGATGGTAAGTAGGTTGTGTTATAGATGTGTTTGAATTGGTACCGTAGGAGCTACTACTAATGAGTGGAGTAGAAACGGGTTGAGGACCAAATGAATTCCAGTTAGATATATTGTAACCTTGTGGTAATAGAGTTGATTGAGACGACTCCTGTGCATGTTGACTCAATGGAAAACTGCTGTTATCAAAGCCCGAAAAAGAAGTATTGGCACCATTAGTAGATATGGATGTTGTATTATATAAAGTGCTCGGAGTACCAGCGGGGGTTGGCTGCTGAAAGTTTACGCCTTGGTTCAATATATTCAAAGATGCTTGTTGAGTAATCTCGTTCCCTGAAACCTCATTTTGTAAGAACGCAGTGTCCGACTGGATTGGTTTTGAGGTAGCAGCATTGATCATCTCAAAGATATCATCGTTGATGCTTGACTTCTTCGGCAATTGATTAATAGAAGGTTGCGAAAAAGTACTATATTGTGCGTTAATTGATGAAATAGGTTGACCTACCGGCTGACCGTTTTGTAAAGAATTTGGTGATACCGTGCCACTACTTGAAAACTGAGAGCCTTGTGAGGTCGAAGGTACTTGAGATAGTCCAATATTACTAAATTGTGTAACGTCCTGTTCTTCTTCAATTTTCTTTCTTTCTTGCTGTAAACGCTTTTCTTCCTTGATTTTCCTTTGTTCTTTCTCTTTCTCCTTTCTTTCTTGTTCCCTTTTACGCTTTTGCTCTTCCTTTAGTTTTCTTTGTTTCTCCTGTAACTCTTCTCTTTTTCTTTGCTCTTCAAGTTTCCTTCTTCTCTCCTCGTCCTTCTTTCTTTTAGCCTCTTCAACCTTTCTTCTTTGTGCTTCACGTCTTTCCTTTTCACGTAACTCTGTTTCCTTTTTAATTCTTTCCTCTTCCTCAGCTTTCCTACGTTTCTCTTCTTCTTCAGCCTTCTTTCTCTTTTCTTCTTCTTTTGCTTGTTGCTGTGCTTTTTTCTTTTCCTTCTCTTTCTCCCTTTTCCTTTGCTTCTTCTCCTCCTTTTCTTTCTTTCTCATTTTTTCATCTTCCAGTTCTTGAAGGAGTTTTAATCTATTATCATCTGCTTCCTTTTGATGGTAGGACTCCATTATCCTACCTTGGAGCAGTTTGGTGATAGCGATCTGAATTAATCTGCGACCTTCCTCAAGACGGTCTGCTTCATCAATTTCACTTTCATATTCTTCACCGTCCCCAACAGTTTCCCTATTGTGAAATGCATGTGTATTACTTTCTTCATTATGAACTCTCATATCTTTACTTGAATCTGATTGATAATTATGTGAATGTAGCGGATCATTACAACTATGATCAGACGTTTGTGTTTCATCATAGGTAGAAAGATTTCCCTCCTCATCCTCATCTATGTAATCAGATAATAGTTCACTGTCCTTATCATAATCAGAATACTCGTAATCTTCATCGTATACATCCTCATCACTACCATCGCCATCGTTATAATCATACTCATCATCATCACTATTGCTCATAGATAAAGGATTCGTAAGAGAAGCAGCAGCAGCAGCAGCAGCAAGAGAAGCACTAATTGAAGAACCACCGAACTCGCTGTCAAATTTTTCCCTAAAAGATTGCATAACAATCTCACCAAATTGTTTCCTATCATCACCAAACATGAATCTCGTAAATAATTCCTTTTCTAACGGTGAGACCTCCCTGAATTCTCTCTTTTTAGTATCATATGAACTTGTCATTCTTTCAGCAATACTGCGTTGTAAATCTGCATATTCTTCGGGTGTTAATGGTTTGCCATTATGCAGCATAGTTGTAAATGCTTTTGCATCTATGCTTTGATAAAACTTTTGATCCATTTCATCATTACCACCAGTTTTCTGTATCATAAAGTTTTCAATAGCCTTAAGAAACCCATTACCACTATTATTCATTAATTCGTCAGTAATAGCTCTCATATCTGGATATTTCATCATCTTTTTAACGTACTCCTGAGCAATTTTTGGATGTGACGATATGAATTTCTTCGTAAAATTCAAATATTTGTCCCTCATATGTTCTTCCTCTAAGCTTAAATTTTCCTCGCCCTGGTCAATAATTTGACGTTCTAATTCCACAATGGACCGTATGTTTGGGTCAAGTTCCCTATGACCATCTACATCAGCATGTTTATTTATATTATTATCGTGGTTAGGAGAAATATCTTCTCCAATATGCTTACTATTACTATTACTATTATTACTATTAGTATCATTTTTATGGATACTGTTATCACTGTTATTTTCCAGTTTACAATTGCTATTGTTGTATTCGGTTGAGTGATTATGAAATTTCTGTTTACTTTGTTTAAAATGCATTACTTCCTCCTTTAAGGAATCTACAGTATTCGAGGAAAGAAAATTTTTCATTGTCTCATCATCATCTAACTGCTTTAAAGGAATATTACTATCATCAATATTAGCATTGTTAATATGATTATTCTTGTCTTTTTGAAGGGATTGTTGATTCTTAGAGATTTGGAGCTCCTTAATGATTCCTAGATGAAACTTTACAGGATTAATATCGGGGTTATCTAACTTATCCATTTCATATAACTTGTTATAAATTCTTTCCATTTCTTGATCCATTGCCATATGATGACCACCACAAACAGAGCAACTACAGCTATGATCATTTTGATATTTACTAATGATATCAAACACTTCTCTTTTCTCTATCCTCAATATTTCTTTCTTCTTTTCTGGAGATAATGATTCCCAATGAGAATCCAAAGTCAATGCCATCGAAGTTTGATCGTTTATATTGTTAGTCGAGAGGCTATTAACTTTCTTTTTCTGAGGATTAGCTTTAGGTGTTCGTTCTACAGGAAGTGATTCCACTATTACATCACCATTTGGGGCCCTCTTAATAACACGGGATGTTGGATAATCATCCTCATCATTAGTATCGTATATTTCAGCTTGCATTGATGATGCAACGAAACTTGAATTGTTTCCTTGATCAAGATCCTGTTTTATTGTGCCTTTCTTCCCATTCTGGGCTTTAGACTTACTCTTCTTCTTCCTACTCTTAGTATTACTGGGCATTGTATATTATTTATCTTATTTATGACCAGCTGTCAATTATACAGTCTTGTATTCCTCTTACTTAAACTATTAGTTTTTGTCTCTTTTCTCAAAAAAAACTAGCTAAATATAATTTCCACAACTGTATAATTTTAGCCACCTGTTTAAATATCCAAAAAGATACTTTCAATATAGTCTAACGGGCCAACAATCAACAATTATCGATATTCATTTAACCCATTTCCCTCACCGTTAATAACCATTTTTTCATTTTTTTTTCTTCAAAAATTTCATGACTTCAGGGTAATTTAAGACATGTTATATAGATTATAGCATATAGATTATAGAGTTAGATATTAGTTATTGGAGGGCCAAAATGCTTGATGACTTAGATATTGATGGGGTTCCATTGAAGTGTCCAATAATGACACATATAACCAGGAAGTGCACTGTGAGTTGGAGGTTTACCGTATCCTGTTAAAATATTTGGTTGATACTCGACGACAGAGAAACCAAGCTTGGTTGTCGCGATATCCAAAATATCAGAAACGGTTAATTCTAAGCCTTTTAGTGGAACATTATAATGTATATTTGTGTGTTGGCCTGTAAAACGGTCAATTTCATATGTAGTGCTTTCTACCTGGCTATCTGATTCAAAATGATAAAGTAGCGGGCCATAGTTGATCCAATGACCGTTTGGTTTCAAAACATGACAAATTGCAGCCAAGTATTCTAAAATGTTTGGACCTGTATCTATGAAGAAATTTGTTACTACGAGGTCCTTTGAGCTTTCTGCTTCTGCCCTAGTTATTACCATCGCTTGTTCAGTGGAATAATTATTTGATGCTTGAATGCCAATGTTGGGTCCATAACAATCGATAAATGATCCTGCGCTTATCGACATTAAAGAGCCATCTTGGATCACACTTTGAAGACTAATATCAGGTACAGTAATTAGTTTCAATTGTGATTCTTTATCCTGCCAATGAGAAAATGTATGTATAAATGGATATATTCTTAAACTGTTAGGTTTGTGACCGCCATTTAATATATACATTGACATAATTAGCATGTGGTATGAATATTCATTACCCTCACAAGTGTAACCCTGGCGTGCCATCTCTGCCACAAATCGACCTGTTCCTGTGCCAGGATTTAATATCTTGAACTCTGTCTTATTCGTCATTTCACTACTGCGTTGATAGACCATAGAAACTTTTGATGGAAGAAACTTACGTTCGTCAGCACAGTCTTCTGACCACTCACGAGCCACCTGAGATAACATTGATACTGTTTTGCTCATATCCATACAGGACGGAATGGGCCAACTCTCCACCTCTTCAAGGTTTAAGTCCCACAATTCTGCACCAAATTGTGCCAATGCCAAAAAAAAGGAACCATTAATCTCAATACATTGCTTTATTTCATCTAGATACGTTGAATACCATGGAATCAATTCCTTTTGTGCGTTTGGCAATGAATCCCATTTTTTCACCCTTGGTGCGTAATACTCTTGTTCCACATATTGTGTATAATTTAAAAAAGATCTCAATGTCTGTTGTACAGTCTTCAATTCATTTATTTTATCAATACTATTCATTCCTCATTCCCTTGAAAGTCGAGAACCATTCAAGCTTAGCTATTTGTTTGAAAATTTGACCTTTCAAAGGCCTTTTTTAAAAGGTCATAATTTTTTAGTTTAGTAAATTAATACTGGTAATCAAAAAATTAAATATGTAACAATATTTCGTAAATAGTTTATAAACCATCAATCTTTCTTATAGAGTCCTCTAGTGGCATTGATGTATCATGAAAAAACATTAAGCCAAGGTTATACTTCTCCATTTCCAATAATTGCTTAATTCCGAGAGATACTCTCCTATGCCATGTATCTGCTTTCTTATCAAAATATCCATCATACGTATTATAATCATTTTGTGTGGATGGAACATAGTAGCTGTTATCATGAGAGGTCCTTCTTCTTGGTAAGGGGGGTAAAGTGTCTGACAGTAGCTTTGACGGGGATGTTGGTGGAGGAGGCCTAAACCTGACAGATGGGAATGTTCTTGAAACTCTGATAGTCTCAAGCTGTGTTTGTGTTAGATTTAGAGTCTTGGGTGGGACTATTGGAGGTAAAGGCCGAGTTTTCTTCAAACCTGGTGTAGACGAATCATGCATATTTATCGGCTTCACATATTGTTCTCTGATCAATGCATTTAGATCTTTCATTACATCTACTTCATTAAGACCGGCATCACTCAGTGAATTCTTACAACAGCGAATATAAATGGCTATAATTTGTTCTGGAAATGCTAATGCTGTTGAAATATAGGCTTCAAAATCTTGTTCACCCGAATCGCCCACAAGTATGAATTTCTTACTTGGATTAGTTTCCAATATTTTTGTAATGGAGTTCAATTTCTTGTTTGCACTTGAGGCCATAAGGCTGGCTAACAAACTCCCCGAGTATTCTTTTAAATACATTGGACCCACTGGGTAGTACCTATTAACAAAAGCAGCTATTGTGTCATACAGTTGCAAAGGTGCATTTGAAACATAAAAGAAATCAACACTTCTGGTATCTCGTAGAGTATTATACCATAAAGACATATCCGATATTAGCCAAGTTTTGATATCATTTACGAACACATTTCGAAACAATGACCGCTTGTCACCGGTGACTCCTGTATGCTTAATAGTATCGTCAATATCACTTATTAATGCAACGCCATTAGACTTAACATATTCTAAGGGATATTCAACCGATACTTCATGTTCGAAATTGGATGGTGTATCGAGTGTAACCCTACACATAGTAGGTAAGAATTTAGTATCTAATTTCACATCTACGTCTCCCTTCTGGTCAGTTACATGAAATGTGGTATTCATATTATTATAGTCATCCATTAAATCAATAATTACTGGTACTTCACTTATATTCCTGGCTAAAAATCCACTCATCCTTTGCTTCAAAGTATCCAGTTCATTTCTGTTGACTTCATTTCCAAACTGTTGATCATATTTATCAAAACTTAAATTACTACTACTTGTGCTACTCTCCCCACTACTACTAGTGACTTCTTCATCACGGCGTAAATTACTTTTTAGATATTGTTTGCAAAGGGAAATTAATAATTTATTCTTTCTACTACCAATATTTCCAGGCGACCTCACGCAAAATTTTAATTGTGTACTAAATGTATTGACACTCCTAAATGAATACATCTGATATTTAGAAATATGCATATCATCTGGTAAAATATTCGAACTAGTCATATTACCTGTCGACGACTTCCATAAATTATACAATTTAGAACGTTTACTACTAAATTGTTCCATCATTCCGCTACCACTATTAACTTGAGGTAGAGATAATGACTGTGGCTGTTGTTGTTCATCTTTATTCAACATTTTTAATCTTAATCTTTTCAATGCACCTGGCTTCTTAGCGTTTCTACTGTAAGAGAGTAATCTCTTGGCTTGAACCAAATTATACCGACTTTGAAACAACGACAAAACTGCACAACTACAAGACAAAATCAATCAAAAAACCAATAACAATACAATTATCATTTATTTCACTTTATCTTTGTCTTGTATATCGTTTCTATATATGAAAACTATACCACTCATATATCACCTATCCTATTCCCTTAGGGTTCAAATTTTTATTTTTTTAGAAAAAAATGAAATTTAAATTTTTAGAGAACTACATTTTTGATTTGATGTAAATAAATATCAATTAAGTGAATGCTCTTTACGTGACCATCAAAAATAAGTGTCTCATAAATCAAAAATGAGTTTAAAAGAACAGGCTGCTAGTAAACAGAGGGAGTTAGATGCATTAAAGAAGATTACTGCTTTAACAGACACGATGAAGTTACAGTTAGATGAATTGAACCAACAAGTTAAGAATATTGAAAATAATGGTAAGACTGTTGCTGATGTATTAAGTGTATGGGATTCTGTCACTAAATCTATCTCAGAAGCAGGTTTAGGTTTATTACGTTATGTCGAGAAGGATTATGAAGCCCACTGGGATAAAGATTCTGATGGCATGCCATTACCTGAACCGTTAGTAAGAGTGTATATAAAGGATGAGGATAGGGAGCAAGAATAGACTCTTCTAGTTATGTGACGACTAATTTTGTTTCCATAGTGATCTGTTACTCTGATTCATTTTATTACCATTTATGGCTGAACTTGCATGACTCCCCCTTCAAGCAACGGGGGTTCACGCGGCGGAACACAATAGGCCCGCAAGATCTGTAATAAACGATTCAGCTGTCAATAAATCTATTAATAGTTGGTATGTTGTGCAGGTAATATATAATATATGGTTTGACGTGTAATCGTTGAATATCTAACTTGCGTGGTTCTAATTTCTGAAAACCATACTAAAGACGAAAAGAAGAAAGAATGATTTCTGTAGGAAATGCAATTTGGTCCTCAGTGAAACCGATGTTCAAGATTTATTTGATTATTGGTGTTGGATTTCTACTTGCAAAGATGAGTATTTTAACTGTAGAGACAACAAGAGGTATATCTGATATTATACTAACTGTACTACTACCATGTCTTTCCTTTAACAAGATTGTCGTAAATATAGAAGGCAATGACATCAAAAGTGTTGGGATCATATGTTTGTCAGCATTATTGATCTTTGGTACGGGATTGTTTTTTGCTTATATGGTAAGGAAAGTTCTGCCAGTACCGAAGCAGTGGCATAATGGGATTTTAGCAGGTGGTATGTTTCCAAACATAAGTGATTTACCAATTGCCTATTTACAAACTATGGATAAAGGACTTATATTCACAAAAGAAGAAGGCGAAAAAGGTGTTGCCTGCGTGATTATCTTTCTAGCGATGTTTTTAATCTGTGTTTTTAATTTTGGCGGATTCAGATTGATTGAGAGTGACTTTGAATATAGTGACGAAGAAAATGTGTATTTACGAGGGAATAATGAGAATCATAATCACATAAATTTTGATGAAAAGTTTTTGGATGATAGAGATGTTGTTAGGAAACAAAATAATGCTGATGAGTTTCTTAGTATATGCGAAGAGGATGAGGAGGATAACGGTAGAGATTACACCAATAGAAGTACAGATGACGAAACTGAAATTACTTCAATAAGTCCATCATCTGTCATTTCATTACCGACCACATCAGGAGTAAGTGTGTTGTCACCAGCAATAACAAGAAATAGTGAATATAATGAAATGCATAATATCATAACAAGTCCACAGGCACAACCAGTAGCATATACCTCACCAAACACCGACTATCAAGACATGCTACTAAGGAGGCGCACGAGGAGTGATTCATTACATACACTACGTTCAATTGATTTAAGACAGCTTCCTGCACAGGATATCAACGATGTTATTAAAGAATATTCTAACGTTGACCAATATGGTCACTCTAGAACAAGTTCTGTTTTAAGTTTACCAATGAATGAAATGTCAAGCAACCACTCAAACGGATCTGCAATACAGAAACTGAAGTCATCAAACTTGACATTAATCTTAACATCTGATGCTACCGTGGGTAAGAAAGACATAGATGAATCGGGGACATGTTTACCCTTTAATTTTCAGCAGATTTTTGTTGTTAGATTTTTAATTTTTTTTATCAAGAACTGTTTTAGACCTTGTTCCATTGCTGTAATTTTGGGGCTTATGATTGCATTCATTCCTTGGTTAAAGGCATTATTTACCATATCCAAGAATACTCCAAATATTGCAATGGCACCTGATCAACAACCAATTTTAAGTTTCATAATGGATTTTACAGAATATGTTGGTGCAGCCTCGGTTCCCTTCGGATTACTCCTGTTAGGTGCAACATTAGGTCGACTAAAGATTGGAAAGTTATACCCCGGATTTTGGAAGTCTGCATTAACTCTTGTTATTTTAAAATTATGCGTCATGCCAATATTCGGCGTACTTTGGTGTGACCGTCTTGTGAAAGCAGGTTGGGTTAATTGGGAAGATGACAACATGCTGCTTTTTGTTATTGCGATAAGCTGGGGACTTCCTACAATGACAACATTAATTTATTTTACAGCAAGTTATACACCACCAGAATCAATGGAGACGACACAAATGGAATGTGTATCATTTTTCCTAATGATACAATACCCAATCATGGTTGTTAGTCTACCGTTCTTGGTAACATATTTCCTTAAAGTGCAGATGAAATTATAAAATCATAGGGGTGGATACTTACACACACACACACATATATATATATATATAT
>PPOM03000313.1:123416-141294 GCA_003708925.3 Kazachstania martiniae
ATAAAATTAGTGGTAATGTCAATTTAGATGGGTAACTAGTTAATAATCCAGACATCAAAGTTGGCTTTCTATGAAGTAAACGGTTATTTAAATTCCAATTCTTTTCATTACTTATAATTCTACCGAATAAGAACGCACCAATAGTCACAGCAGTTCCTGGGACTAATTCATTTTTGTTTTCATACTCATTTGTAAAGATTTCCCTCATCAAATACTTTCTACTCCTTCTAATTTTATCGTCTCTATATTGTTTTACAGCGTCAACATATTTGATGCACTCTAAATACTGACCAACCAAATATGTACGCTGTCTATTAATCCATCTACTTAATAATTTAGATTCAATAATAAGGTTACCAGAGGTTGTTAAACCTAGCTTAAATTTTGATGGGTTCTTAAAGGTGTTTAGGATTAGGGGATCCTCCTTAGTCCCGGCCAATTGTTCAAAAGTATAATCTTTGTAATACTTACTCATATCTACCTTATTATATAAACCAAACAAATACAATAACACCCAGAGGTTGAGTTTCTTTTGTTTTTAGCGTTTTACCTTCTATTAATCTGTTTCAAAATATCGAATTATGAATTCCGAGATTATTTATATTAATTAAAGAAAGCTTAAGCTGATTGATTGAAATTTGATGGAAATATAAAATATTTGAAAATGACGTTTAAATTGAATATATGTAATTATTAATTTGTTTTAAACAGTAACTATGCTTTGGTAAGATGTATAAACTGTGCTAATGATCCCAAATACGACTAGCAAGTAATCAAAGATACGCATTCTTATTTGTGTATTATCAAGTGTCTTTAAATGCAATGTTGGTGGCAATACATAAACCAGTGGTAAACAACACAATGAACCAATAATAGACACCACTTTGTCAAGGTAATTGATACCAAAGTAAGCTAATAAAACCACAAAGGAAACAATAAGAGATCGTCCTAAATTTTTTAACCATTTGACTTTCCAGCTAAGCTTACCAGAGTTCAGTAACATCTTGATTCGTGTTGTGTTATCATTTTGGGGCACTTGAACCTTTGTAAACTTTGGAAATAATTTATTCTCGATAATCTTGATCGCTGGAAATAGTTGTAAGGGCGTAGATAACATGATTGCCAAAGAGTAAAATAATTGAATTAAATTGACAAAAAGGTTATCCTGCGGTAAGTTTAGTAAAATAACAGAATCAATTGAGGAACCATAAGCCAAATACCCAATTGTAGCAATTGTGACAAACAATATGGTAGCGCTCATTATAACCAGAAACAGTACTAATGGGAATTTTTCAGGACGTCTCATTGAATCTTGAATTGGGATAATTAAACCAATACCTTCAAATGCAAAAATAGCAGTACCAACAAAAAGAGTCCATCTATCACTATTAACACCATAAATTACACCTTCTGCAGGAACAGAACCCAGATCATAAAAGAAATGTTTCATAGAAAAGAGTAGTACAATAACTAGTCCAATTAAAATGAAAAAGTTAGCCATTAAGGATGGTATTGATAACTTTGAAACATTCCTAATAAAGGATAATGGAATGAAAAAGAATAACTGGAAAAGCATAATATACCCAAGATGGAGATCTTTTATCTTGAACACATTCTGGACAAAAGTCCCTAAATTTTTAGCAGTAAATATCATGTAGGCACCAGAGAACCCCATTTGCGTAAAGACTAAAGCAAAAAGAATACAAAACTTCATCCAAGGCCCATACAACTTTAGACCAATATCACCAAATGATGATACTTCTGTATGAACTTTTGAAAGTGTTAAGATATAGTAACACCAATAAGAATAAATACCAAAAAAGGATAATGCTACAATCGAAAATGATAATCCACCATTATGAAAACCACCTGGCAAAAACAGAACCCCTGTTCCTATGAAAGACTTTAGTAGAAGTAGGAATGCTTTCCGCGTAGAAGTAGAACCTTTTACATTGGATAGCTTATTTTTCATGACGTCCCCTGTGCTCATTGTTGGCAGCAGGCCTTCATGCTCCTCAGGTCTACCAAATCTTTCATCATAATTCTCTGAATAAAAATCATCTTCAAAGGATTCACCTGCAAAATGACCATATATGTAAAGAAATTCTAGAAAATTTCGAGTTAAAAATGGAACTTGATCATTTTGAGAGTCAATAGACTGAGAGGGGACCAATGATGGAGACATATCTGAGGTAGTGTCGGCACCATATTTACCAGAGGAGCTGGTAGGCTTATCATTCCTCATCTTCTTAATAATAAACTCTCTTCTAAACCCTCCCGGAACATTGAGCCCTCCAGCAGCCGATTCTCTTCTTTTATGTTCCATAGATAGGGCTACATCCTCCATAGTTCTAACTTTATTCTTAATTTTATCTTTTTTTGGCGTTGTCAACCTGTATATATCTCTTGTAATATCACCACCCAATCTAGAAAGATTAGGATCTGCATCCTGGATGGAACTAGTACTAATCGAAGAGTTACTTTGAACATCTTTAGCATGTGGTTCAAGTGTATCATCCATGTATGTGTTCAAATAATTTTCCCTGACACTATTAATGATCTCATTGCCATGTTCGTTTTGTTCTGTTTTAAAATTCGGTGATTGCAAATCGATTAAGACATGTTGATCAGGAGTAAGTGAAGTATTACCCAATATTGGGTTTTGTGACTTCAATAGAGATCTTCTTCTACTTGAAAATGATCCAGATACCATACTGGATTGCCTCCTTTTTGGAATACTTATTGACTTCGAGTGAACTGATGACGGCTCCACATGATACTTTTTAGAATCATGTAACAACGTGTTACTAGACATTTGCACAATTTTAAATACCTGCTAACTGTCTATTTTTCTTAAATATCAGGCTAATTTTGATAATTTCGTGTCAATGTTTTGTATTTTATATACGTAATTTTATTATTTTTTATCAATATAGTATAAAAAATAGCAAAAAAAAACCAATCTAAGAGTATCACCCAACGCTACTATTCTAGACAAATATATCAACAATCAACTGTTTATATATCTTCTCTTCAAAGTTGTAAAATACTTAGTCTCCTTGAGTATTTAAATATTAAAATATCTAATCAGTTGATTTCCCGGCGTTATCTTATCAAAACGTGCTTAGGTTACAGAGTGCTTGTTTGACACATCCTAAAAGGAAGCCGCATTGAAAAGTAAATAAGTGTAAGAAACTAATAATTTTTTCAAGTGTTCATGGAAATATATATTATATTTTGATGATGTATTTTATACACAATGAACTCAAGGTTTGACTGGCATGAAATCAAAAATTGTACCCAAATCAACATAGCGACGACCACAGCTCCTCAAATATTTCTGTACAACAGAACGATTATTTTCAAATAATTCCCTATTTTGTTCCGTAAGAGCTTTAATAGATGATTCAGTTAAGGCTTCTGTTGGAAAATTATTATCACCATCGTAATAAATTGGTTTGATTATTTGACTCTTGTTCTTTTCACAATCAAATAGTGATTCAAAATAAAGCAATTGATTGTACAACTGTTTATCCGTGTATCTGTATCTCATAACACCTGTACAACCCTCATTCAAACAACGCTTTCCAAACACAGAAAGCTGTCTAGTGACGTTACCACACGTGTGATCATCACATATTAACCAACCGGCGTAATATAAAGAAATATGTGACCTGATAGACGATTCTACTTGAGCTGCAAGTTGTAATGGGGAGAAAATGTGATTGCATTTCTTACACTGTAAACCATTATAACATAATTTATAATAATTAGAAGCAACAATACCTCCGAACGGAAATTTTTCTGAACACTTTGGACAGTTTAATTCCAGTTCAGATGTGTCTTTAAATCTTTCCATATCTGAGATAGTGGTCTCCAATGGCTGTAGACCGTTGATTCCATTGACATTCTCATCTGTGGATCTTCTAACAAATTTTTTACTATCTAGACCAAGTGCCTCACTTAGACGAACAACATCAAAACCTTCAATTCTTTCCAACAATCTTTCCACAGGGGCCATAATTTGTTTTTCTAAGTAGTATTCTGGATCAGGGGCCAATTTTGTATCCTTTCCAATCACTTCTGTTAAAGCGTACGCTCTCTCTGCCGGATGAGATTGGACCATTTCTCCATTTTTAATCTGTGGTTTTGTAATGATAAATGTGATGACTGTTCCTGCCTTTACGACTCTACCTGCTTCACGCATTCTCAAAGCAACCTGGACAGCTGGCATCGTTTTACCACCAGGATATGCTTTAGGATCTTTTGAAAGTTTAGTATTGATCTTATACTTATCAATTCTTATACTATTTTCTTCTATTTTCGTCTTGATGTCTTCAAGATATGCGTAAATCTCTTGTAGGGCAGATTCGGGATCAACATCAGATAATATTGTATTTAAAATATGGGTTGAGATATCCTTAGATAATGGACAATATTCACGACGCTTCATATCTAGACCCTTAACCTCCAAGATAGTATGTTCTTTACCATCTTTGTCGATGCTGACATTAAGAGCGGCATATTTCTTCTTGGCATGCAATAATAATTTCTTGAAGACATTATCGATGTCAATTTCCAACAGTTTATAACGGTCGTTTACTAATTTTTTAAAATTCTGACCAATCTTAATCGCGTCCTCATAAGTCTCACAACCCGTATCAATCATAACTGAATCTGTGTCACCATAAACAACTACCAGGTTCATACCTTCAGCTAGTTGTCTTGTATTCATCAAAATTTCTCTACCCTTATTAGTAACCAGCATAGCTAATGGTTTGGCATAAAATCTACTATTTACATAACCCAGACAACCATACATTGAATTTGCAGTTAATTTCAGTGCTTGTTGTCTAATATCACACTGAACTCGTTTATGCGGATCAGTTTCAGTCTTCATAAGTTTTTTAACTTCCCTACGACGGTCAACTAAGTTGGCTAGCAATCTTGGTAAAACACCTTGTGCTTGATCTTCATTTGGAGTTTCAGGCAACTCATCGATATCATTCAAATTTCTGTTGACTGTAGTAAAACAGATATTAAATTCCTGGATAATAGAAGGATATAAAGAATTGAAATCCATGACTAAAACATAATTCTTATGAAGGCCTTTCTCAGGCTCAAAGACTAAACCACCTTGATATTTAGCCTTTTTCGATGGAGGAGGGGCATCTGGATTGGATTCATACTCTATTTTTTGTCTTTGTGCCTTCATTTTTTGTGTTTCCTTATCTGGAACAATGTATCCATTCCTTGCAAATTCATGAAGTAAAATATATTCATTTCTACCAGCTCTAGTACCACTTAATGTTTGTGCCCAGCCATTACCGGCCAAATTAGTTAACTGTTTCGTTAAAGACAACATTTGAATCCTGAATGAAACTTCTGCTGCTATCATAGAATTAACGATATTTTCGTTAATTGCCATATTCATGGTATTTGCATCATTCTGATAGATTGGACTTTGGTAATTAACATCTAATATTTTATGTTCAATACCACAAGCTATTTGATACATTTCTGCTAAGTCCCAATTTTGACACTTTGGTGTCAAAGATTGACCCATTTCATTTCCGATATCACAAATTAATCTACCAGCCAAAATTTCCTTTATAAAGAAATGGTTCATACCAGAATGACTCTTACCAAATTTATCAGGCCAAGCTTTTCTTACTCGACGACCGAGAGAGCTGAAAGTTGGAATATTCAAATCATGCATACGGTGCATTAATACATCTAAGTATACACTTTCTAATCTGTGACCAATCAGGACATCAGGATCTGCAATTTTAATCATAGCACAGAAACATGCTAACATCGTCTTTTCGTTGTTAAACAATCTTACTTGACCCGGTAGTTTTTGTTTGGTTAGGGTTGCAAGACCAACAGGGAATGAAGTACCCTGTGGAGGCCTAACTAATGTAACAATATTATCTGGCTTTAAATCTTCAGGAATCGGTGAATCAAGAGATACACTTTTATAGGAGGAAAGCGTAATGCAAATCACCTCTTGTTTATTTTCCTTTGGATTCATCATCGTCTGCACTGCAACCGAAGTACATGCTAAATTACAATCTGATTTATTCTCTGTTGGAACGATATCCTGTGGCTTACTGACTTGTACTTCCACCGAACAATGAGAAGCATTTTGTAGTGCGGTGAAATCTCCATCTTTGATTTCCAACCAACATGGACCCATGATTTTGTTTTGAACTACAAAACTTTCAAATATATTAGTGCTACCACCGAAAACTCTCGAAAAATTATCACTTGATAAAGTTGATGGGATTAGATCATAACTTGACTTGGGAGTATTATACGGCAACAATACCTTTAGATATTCCGCGTCATGTGGTACACCTGCTATTTCGAATGCATACTTCATTTTTTGGGGTTTAGAACGGATATTTTCAAGACCATACTTTTCCATCAGTAAGGGAATTATCTCTTCATGGACATCTGTTGGTGTCTTATCACTACGGGGCAAGAAATAAAGTTCCCTGTATAGATTATCAATCTGTACCATAGCAGATACAAGAGTGCCGTCTAACGCCTTAATTTTACCAAACAGAACTAATGTGTTGTTAACTTCAGCAAAGTCAAACCAGAACATCTGGAACGAGTTAGTTTCCGTGTTCACAATCTGTGATTTTGTATACTTATTTGAAAATGTCAAAGCTTCTGAAGCGGTTTGGCTCTCTATCTTCTTGATCGAAATCTTCTTGTCAATTGGTGTACCTGGTGCAGTAACAAAAGGAGAAGTAGAAGGATTGCTTTTGGGATTAAAATTTACTTGTCTATTAGAACTAACGCTTCTCACAGTTCTTCTTTTAAAAATGATATCATCATCATCATCATCATCATCATTATCATCATCTTCCTGTGCTTTGTCGTTATTACTTAGTGATTCTTCTGTATCTTTATGAGTTGGCTTTGTAGGACTACTAGCACTATTATGTACTGTGTTATCTCTTTTTCGTATCATAGTTGGCGAATTTTCGACGTCCCTAATTAAATCACTGACATCGTTGGTAGAAAATTTTGATTTTGTATGAACTTTTAGCGGTGATGAATCCAGATCAATAACACTACCAATGCTTGAGTTTGCCTCAATCTTTTGTTTCTTGACTATATTAGTCAAACTGGAGTTCGGATTATTCTGTCTCTTAGTAAAGTTTGGAGATGATGGAAGTCTACTTGAAGATTGTTTGGCTGACAGTCTTGTTATTGACGCGTTATCAAATTCACCTAAAATATCATCAAAATCATCAACATTTAATGTTTTTTTAGACTGCTGCTGTTTCAATAAATTTTTCGAATGTTGAGCTTTGATTAGATTACTAATTGGCTTTTGGTTGATACTGGGGTCGGAGGTCTTACCCTTGTTTTGTTTTTTGTTCTTGCTGTCATCCTCATCACTGAAATACTGATCATTCTTATCCCAATCATCATCAACACCACGATCAACGTATCCAACTCCATCATCATCAACAACAAAATCATCTTGTAATAGCTCCTGACGCTTTCTCAATTTGTATTCTTTTTCATCGATCTCATCGTAGATCTTATCAAAGGCTTCTTCATCATCACTAACATTCCTACCCCTACGTGCTGCTTGTAGTTTCTTTAGTTTCTCTAATTTGTCACTCATGATGTGATTTGAGCTTACGTTTCCACTGTGTTAGTACTGTTTTTTGATAGAAGTAATTCATGTAAGTGAAAAGTGTTTGTATTATAATTAATATGATAAAAGAAGAGTTACGCGTTAGGTAGAACTTTGGAAACGAAAAATATTAACGCGTCTCCAAATCAAAATTTCTGTAAAAACAAACATTAATAAAAAAAAAATACGTATTTTGGGAATAATATAGTTCGGCTATATACATAGATCTTTAGTCCAAGTGGGTCATACTTGATGCTCGGATTGATGTGCTTTCTTCAGTAAATTCTGCTTTATATTTTCAGCTTTCTCAATACCTTCTAGTTCACCACTACTCATAACCAGATCTTTCAACAATTTATTTTCCATTTCTAATGTATGTATTCTCTTTTGTAACGACACAGCCAATTCACTTAAATCTTGAATTGAATGTTCTAGTTCTTTTTCTTTTAATTTTCTCTTCTGATGTGATTTTTGTGAAGAAGATTGCGGTTTTATATTTTCCAACAATGGGCTAATCGTAGATTCTACAGATTTTGTCCTTGGGACAGAATGGGAGGGAGAAGTCGAGCTTATTAAGGAACGATCAAACTCGGTCTTTATATCTGTCTCAGATTTACGTTTCTGCTTTTTCGCTAATTCAGTCTTCTGCATTTCATTTTTCATTTCATTTAATTGTTTGTTTCCTAATTCGATCAACGAATTAATAAATAACGACTCTTGTTCCTGTTTCTGAACAACTTTGTGTTTGACTTTCGGTTGTTTGTTTCTATAGTCAGAAGTAGTGACAGGAGTGACAGGAGTGACAGCAGACAAGGATGTGTTTGATACTTTGAGAGGTACTGAATTGGGAGATGGTGACTTGTTGGCAGGTGGAGGCGGTACCGGTGACAAAAGATCCATTAAAAATTTAGCACTCCTAGTAGATGAATCGTCAGGTAATAATTGCGATGCTAGTGCCTTTGTGGGGCTCATGACGGTTGTGGGATTTTCTTTTAGTTTTTCTTGTTCATGGTAAGCAATAATAGCGGAAATAGCATCGATCTGATCATTTTTGAAACCTGCTTCTATTAATGAGTCATATGCACTTTTTGGAACTTTAACTCTAGGCAATAAGGCAATAAGAGTAGATGTCGGTATTGATGAATAATCAGGCATTTCAATATTCGGTACAGCCATTACAGAACCTACTGTTGAACTTCTATCTGTTATCGTGTTTTGATTGGACTGTGGAGACGCTTCAGATGAATATATTTGAGGCTTAGTTGCTATAATATTTGTCAGTGGTGACGAAACGCTTGGCGCATGGTTGTACCTCTGCTGATGTAGTATTCTATTTGACTGATTTCTATTATCTTCTGAGACGTCGAAATTTGTAAAACCTCCGTGATCAGGATCATTAGGGTCTGCTGCAATTTGCTGCACAATTTCTTCATCTTCATCATCTTCATCATTGTGATATTCATGAATATTCTCATTATGATTCGTATCCTTATTCTTATTTTTTGAGAATCTTGCCCTTGAATTATCATATTGAGATGTCAAAAAATTATTTCTTCTCAGACTTAACAAATGGCCTTTCTTATCCGTTTTTTCATTCTCTGTTCCATCCGGAAATGATTCACCTTCATCACTGTTCCCAATATGTTTACCATCATTATTATTCTTATTGTTCTGCACTTTTTCCTCATCTGGGAATATGAACGATTCATCTGCAAAAGCGCTCAACTCCACTGCTAATTGTTCATCCATTCCAAAAGAGTCTGTATTACCTCCACTGAAGACATTAACGGGCCCTGAATTTATCCCATTCGCTTCATTGTTCTCTTCGTTAAGTATCCAGGAGTCTATATTTGTAAAATCTTGATTTAACGAAGGGATAAAGTTATCTACATATGCTAGTTGTTCCAATAAAATATTGGGCGTGATATTTGGATCATTTAGATTTTGTAAATCGTCAATATTTAGATGATTATTTGTTGTACTGTTATTATTCGATGCAGACCCATCGCTTTGTAACGAGTTTATTTTATCTTTTGATGTGACATTTTCATCTTTACTATCCTTACCGTAAATACTAATAAAATCATCCTTATAAGAATGATCTGTCTGTTTACTCATCTTTTAAAAAAGGAAATAATTACAACCACAGTTTTTGATGTTAATGAAATCACAGAAAATAAAATTGAAATATACTGGACTTAAGCACTTGATGTGGAAACTAAAAAAAGGGACTACTTTAAAAATATCACAAAGCTAATAGAAAATTAAACACAGATTATAATAACCTTACCTGACTAGCTAATATCTTCTTGTTATTACTGTAATAGTCATCAAAACACATTTTTTTTCTTTAAATTTTTTCTTCATTTAATTTCTTGTTTTCAAAATCACGTGCCACACGGGCGCTATCATATGAATACACCATGCACTCTAACTTATAACTATTGAGGTAATGATGAGGACTGATTTAAAAAGGAAATAGCATAAAATTCCACGCAGATAGTAGAAAATATACAATAGAAAATATTGTATATATGTATTTGCACAGATTCCAAGCTAAATGTTGTGTATTTATTACAATGATAGTTTTTCGAAAAACGGATTAGTTAATATTTACCAGATGCGAAGGAAAACTAAAATAAGATATTATCGTACTTTGTCGTATTCTATCGTACGTATTGAATAAAACATGCTTATTAACAAAACCCTAATTTGTGTTGGATGAAATTGTACAAGTACGCCAAAAAAATAACCCTTAGCTACCTCAAAAATGTATCTTATTTTTAATATTGTCTTTCAAATTCAAGACGAAATGGCTGTTTAAGTACAAAAAATAATATATTTGGGGCTTCCTTTTATGATTCAATTTTGTTCTCTCCCCTTATGTAAATAAAAACTGCTCGAGAGGCCTCAGACATACTACATAAACGTACACATATATTGGCATTACTATCATACATATTTATTTACTTTCTACCTAAATGTCTCATTGCTATATAATTATAAATTCCATCCATTAATTAAATGTATGTTTGCTTATTATTGGCTTATGTATTATTGCATTTACGTGATATTTCTGTACTTAATCGCCTAATGACGTTTCTGTACTGTCAAGGCTCATTCTAAATTAAATGAACATATCCCATAATTAACAAAGAAATAAAACAGGTAAAACAATGTATACCGATGTAAACCTTCATGTTGTTTTATTTCAGCTATAGAAGAACAAATGACTCTTAGGGCTAATATCCTGGTGCTGGCTGTCACCTAGTGCCAGTATAGATAATTCTCACATTCCGAAACAGGCCACTACTAGCGGCCTCGCTTTCCGGAACCGGCACCGGAATTGAGAACACCAGACCCTGGGAGGAAAAAGAAACTCCTTTAGGTAAGCTTTTTAATTTCTTTTCTTTTAATGATTATATGGTAATAGTGTGGGAATGTAATACCAGGAATACTTTTTATGAGTAATGGTACATTGAAAATTTTTTGTGAATGTGTCATTATTTTAGTTAGTAAATTGTATTTAAAGAAGAGTTATTTATATTCCCAAATAAAACCTATAATCCTTGATAAATATTCTTAAAATAACTTAAGGAAAAACAATAACTGCAAAAACTGATCATGGTTAAACAAAGCATTGTTGCCTTTGCGCAACACCAAGCATTTAAAAATGTGGTACCTAAATCTATTCCACCTATTAAGTTGCGTTATAAGAATATGCTAAAAGATCCATCTAAAAAATACAGACCTTTCCCACGTATTGACTTACATAATAGAAAATGGACGGATAATACAATTACTAAAGCTCCTAGATGGTTATCTACAGATTTAAGAGACGGTAACCAATCTCTACCAGACCCAATGTCAGTTGAGCAAAAGAAAGAATATTTTCAAAAGTTAGTTGAAATAGGGTTCAAGGAAATCGAAGTTGCCTTCCCATCTGCCTCACAAACTGATTTTGATTTTACTAGGTATGCAGTGGAAAATGCACCAGATGATGTTGGTATTCAAGCACTAGTGCAATCTCGTGAGCATTTGATTAAACGAACTGTTGATGCTTTAACTGGTGCCAAAAGAGCTACTATCCATACGTATTTGGCAACAAGTGACATGTTCAGGGACATTGTCTTTAATATGTCGCAAGAGGAAGCTATCGCTAAAGCTATTGAAGCTACTAAATTAGTTAGAAAGCTAACTAAAGATGATCCAAAGCAACAAAATACAAGATGGTCTTATCAATTCTCCCCAGAATGTTTCTCCGATACACCAATTGAATTTGCTGTAAAAATCTGTGAAGCTGTTAAGAACGCTTGGGAACCAACTGTCGAAAACCCAATTATTTTTAACTTACCAGCTACTATCGAAGTTGCAACACCAAATGTTTATGCGGATCAAATAGAGTATTTTTCTAATAATATTACAGAGCGTGAAAAGGTTTGTATTTCAACCCATACTCATAACGATCGTGGTTGTGGTGTCGCTGCTACCGAATTAGGTATGCTTGCTGGGGCTGATCGTGTTGAAGGTTGTCTTTTTGGTAATGGTGAACGTACTGGTAATGTCGACTTAGTTACAGTTGCATTGAATATGTATACCCAAGGTGTGTCTCCAAATTTGGATTTTTCTGACATGACCTCTATTATTGATGTTGTTGAACGTTGTAATAAGATTCCAGTCTCCCCAAGGGCTCCTTATGGTGGTGATTTAGTTGTCTCAGCTTTCTCAGGATCTCACCAGGATGCAATCAAAAAAGGATTTGCTTTGCAAGAAAAGAGACGTGCTAAAGGTGATACTTTATGGAAGATTCCATACTTACCATTGGATCCAAAGGATATCGGTAGAGATTATGAAGCCGTCATCAGAGTCAACTCTCAATCTGGTAAGGGTGGTGCCGCTTGGGTCATTTTAAGATCCTTAGGTTTAGATTTACCAAAGACCATGCAAATTGAATTCTCTAATGTTGTCCAAGAGAATGCTGATAAACTAGGTAGAGAATTGAAATCAGAAGAAATTACAAGTGTCTTCAAAGAACATTACAACTATAATGATGAAACTGCCCATGATATCCGTCTAATTAATTTCGATATTGAAAAATTCGGTAATGAACGTAGAGTTCTAAAGGGTAAAGTCCAGATCCATGACAAGATTGTTGATATTAACGGTACTGGTAATGGTCCAATCTCTTCGCTTGTTGATGCCATGTCTAATTTATTAAATGTTAGAATTGGTGTCTCTAACTATACAGAACACTCCATTGGTTCAGGTTCTACTACCCAAGCTGCATCTTACCTTTACTTATCCTACAGACGTAACTCTGATAATGAAAAGGTTTACAAATGGGGTGTTGGTTTATCTGAGGATGTTGGTGATTCTTCTGTTAAGGCCATCTTCTCTGCCATCAATAACGTCATTCATTCAGGTGAAATCTCTTTACCAAAATTAGATTAAGCTGAATATCCTAGCATTTAATTTCCTGTTCTTATTTAGTATGAACAATGGTATTTCAAATATTTAATTTATATAGTAGACTTATTTATTTAATTATAAACATTTATGATTCAAAAAATGTCAATTTCATCTAATTTTCTCCATTTACGTAGCGAAGCGGTAGACTTGAAAGAACAGAACCAAACAGAACAGAACATAGAGAGACATATCATAATAGGACTAAAGAAAAAAACAACCAGAAAGTGGTTATGTTAATATACCTGTCAACACACGAAAAAGATCGTAAGATTGCGTTGGTTTCAGAATCATTTGCATTGGTATTTCGTGCTGTTGATGATAGAGACTCAACGCAACAATCTTGTACGATTGACTTAATCCCCAGAGGTGAGCTAAAAAATAATGGATATAAAAGATTATCAGATCATGAAGTGAATGGATTTGTTGGTCTATTGGAGGTTGATGGTTTAATTTTTATAGGGGTGATCACAGGAAAGTCAAAGGTAGCATCACCAGTCGCTAATGAGACGGTTAATAAGATATTTGCAGTGGATTTCTTTTGTTTGACTGATTCACGTTGGGATTTCCTCGAATTTGATTCTTCTGGACGTCCAATTGGTATAGATTCAACTGATTCTAACGAATCAGTTTCAAAACATCCATGCAATGATCTTAGAAAACTGTTATCGAATGGTTCGTTCTATTATAGTACTGATTTCGATTTGACGTCTACACTACAAAACCGTGGTCTTAATAGTTTATCACTTAGTAAAGATAATTTTGTTGATGAATTTATGTGGAACCATTTCCTTATGAAAGAAGTCATATCTTACAGGGATCGATTAAGTGATGATATAAAGCAAATCCTTGATGAAGAAGGTTTCCTAACTACAGTTATAAGAGGATTTGCAGAGACATTCATTACATATATCAAAAACTTAAAGGTCGCCTTAACAATAATCTCAAAACAAAGTTGGAAGCGAGCAGGAACTCGTTATAATGCTCGTGGTATAGATGATGAGGGATATGTTGCTAATTTTGTTGAAACAGAAGTTATAATGTTTTCCAATCAATACTGTTTTTCTTTTACTCAAATCAGAGGTAGCGTGCCATTATTCTGGGAGCAGGATGCAGCATTAATTAATCCAAAGATTCAAGTTACAAGATCTTTGGATGCAACACAACCTGTCTTTGATAGTCATTTTGTTCGATTGATTGAGAAATATGGTTCTGTCAACATTATCAATCTTCTTTCTACAAAATCTGGTGAAATGGAGTTATCAAAGAGGTATAGAGCACATGTTACAAATTCCAAAAAAATTAAATTAGGTCGTGACCTTTTCTTAACTGAATTTGATTTCCATAAAGAAACAGCACAAGATGGTTTTGCTGCCTCCAAAAATCTTTTACCGATGATAGTAGATAACTTATTAGATTTCGGATATTTTTCTTATGATATGAAGGAAAATGTTGTTATATCAGAACAGAAGGGAGTTTTTAGAACCAACTGCTTAGACTGCCTTGATAGAACTAATATTATTCAGCAAATGGTTTCAAATAAGATTTTTGAAGTCTTTCTTGAGGATTTCGAACTAATTGAATCCAGAAGAATTGTGCCTGAAGCAGAGTTTATGATTAAGCTTAACACCTTATGGGCAGATCATGGTGATCAAATTTCACAAATATATGCTGGCACGAATGCTTTGAAATCATCCTACTCAAGAAAGGGAAAAATGTCACTATCAGGTGCTCTGTCAGATGCTAAAAAATCGGTAAGTAGAATGTACATCAACAACTTCATGGACAAAGGCAAACAACAGAATATTGATGGGTTGTTAGGCCGTTTACCTGGGCAGGAGATTGTTAAAATCTATGATCCTGAAGGAAATTTCGTTAATAAAGGCTTGAGCAAAATGAGAGATTCTTACACGCATAAAGACACCATGAATTTGTTAATTGGGACGTTTAATGTAAATGGTATGTCAAAGAAAGCAGATCTTTCAAAGTGGTTATTTCCAATCGGTGATAAATTTAAACCTGATGTTGTGGTTCTCGGTTTACAAGAAGTTATTGAATTGACTGCGGGCTCAATAATAAATGCAGATTATACAAAGGGATCCTTCTGGGAAAATATGGTTGATGAATGTTTAAACCAGTACGATGAAAAATATATATTGCTTAGAGTTGAACAAATGTCATCATTAATTATTCTTTTTTTTGTTAAGGCTGATAAAATGAATAATTTGAAGGAGGTTGAAGGCTCTACAAAGAAGACTGGTTTTAAAGGTATGACAGGCAATAAAGGTGCGGTTGCCATTAGATTTCAATATGGAGAAACTTCATTTTGCTTTGTTAATGCTCATTTGTCAGCGGGAGCCAATAATATTGATGATCGTGCTAATGACGTTGCCAATATCAGCAAAAGCATATCATTTGCAAGATCAAGGAAGATATTACATCATGATTCCATTTTCTGGTTGGGTGATTTAAACTATAGAATTACGATGGATAATCTTACTGTTAGGAAAGAGTTGGAACAACAATCTCCGGGTTATATCGATCGTCTGCTGAAGGAGGATCAGTTAACACAAGAAATGGATCGTGGGGCTCTATTTGAGGGTTTCTGTGAACCTACTATCCAATTCCATCCTACGTACAAATTTGATTTTGGCACCGCTGCATATGATACTTCTGAAAAGGCTAGAACACCATCATGGACTGACAGAATCATATACAAGGGTAAAAATCTACATCCATTGGCATACTCTGATGCACAATTAATGATTAGTGATCATAGGCCGGTCTTTGCTGCTTATAGAACCACTGTAGAATACATTGATCAAGAGAACAAGACATTAGTAATAGAAAATCTCCGTACTGAGTATAATAAAAAATATGGAGGTCAAATGTTAGAGTCAATTCCGAGATTTAGCAGAGCTGAAACACCAACTCAATCATTGAGAAGTGATGTTGATTCTATTGGTAGAAAAGAAAGTTCTATTGAATTAACTGACATGAGAAGTCCTGCCTCAGATAAAAATAACTCAATAAGATCACCCTCTTCAAAATTAAGTCCCCTTCCTGTCCCACCCCCACGTCACACTTTATCAAGGCAGAATAACAGTCAACCACTACTACCAGTAGCTAAGCTTTCACAAACCTCAATTGTTAGTATGAAATCAGAAAAATACACAGCTAAAAGGGAAAGGGCTACACCACCACCGCCACCAGCATCCAGATCCATCATAAAAAACAAGGGTAGATCATCATCCACTGATCTTCTAGTCTTCTCAAGTAGTGACTCAAGTTCAGAAATAGTTATTGACAGCTCGGAGAACAATGAAATCACAACTGTCAGAAAACCTAGGGACTTACCTAAGATTCCATCAACAAGAGGCTCCAATTTAACTGAAGACCAAGAAAGGAAAACAAATAATGAAGAAAAGCGTAGCAATATTGAAACAGAGCCTGTGACTATTAAGAAGAAGAATGCACCACCCGTTCCAACAAAAAAGATAAATCTTCAAAGTGCAGGAAAAAGAAATCCACCAGCAATACCAGTCAAGAAATTACAATTAGGTAAACTACAAATTAATGAACCATGAATGAGTAAGCAAATCACTATTTTATAGAATGCATCCGAAGTCATTAATAGATTGTTATTATATATATGTTTACTGTCTCTACATATGAACTATATCAAAATTTAGTCATAGATACTATTATTTTTTTTTTTATAACAAAAAAATGAAAGTTTAAAAGATCAGTTGATACAACAACTTTACATGTATGCAAACGTATATCATATAAGAAACAAGGTGCTACATTGCTATCAAGATGGGTATTGAAACAATCTATATTGCTAGACATGGTTACAGGTCTAATTGGTTACCAGAGGGTCCATACCCTCCACCACCTACCGGCATTGAAAATGATGTACCATTAGCTAAGCATGGTGTAGATCAGGCTATCGAATTATCAAAATATATTAAAACTCTAGATGTGAAGCCAGAAATGATATTTTCTTCCCCATTTTATAGATGTTTGGAGACTAGTAAACATATATATAATAGAGGCTCTAGATATCCCATTATACGTGGAAAGAGGTATCGGAGAATGGTATAAGCCAGATAGAGAGGTTATCCCTATTCCAGCTTCTAACAAGGCCTTATCTGTGTTTTTTCCAAATATGATCACAGGAGATTGGAAGGCCACTACAATTCCAAGTTCGGCTGGTGAAACTGAAGAAGACATTTTCCAAAGATGTCACAAATTCTGGCCAGATTTCATTGCCAGGGTTGAAAATGAATTTCCAGATGTTAAACATTTGCTGCTTGTGACACATGCTGCTACAAAGGCTGCTTTAGGTATGAATCTACTGAAATTTCCAAACGCAAGGGTAACGATTGACAATCAAGGTAACTCGATCAGAAACGGCAGCTGTTCCCTTGATAAATTTGTGCTAACAAAGGACAGTAAACAATCGTTCTATGATAAAGAATGGAAATTGGCTATGAATGGTAACACATCATTCTTAACCAATGGAGAAGAAATGAACTGGAGCTTTAATAACTCTCACGAAGCAGGCTCTGACGCGGACATTAAGGCAAGGAGACTCGCAGAAGCTGCAAGTGCTGCCAATGCAGCTGCAAGAACTAATTAATAATAACATGACATATGATACATAATCTACTTTTTACATACAATTTATATGAGAAGACTCGCCTCTTCTATTGTAGCCTGGTACTACTAACAAAAATAAAGATA
>PPOM03000313.1:144729-157242 GCA_003708925.3 Kazachstania martiniae
ATGACCAAACTTAGAACATTCAGTTTGAATTTGAACAGCTAATTCTCTGGTTGGAGCTAAGACTAAAACAATTGGACCATCACCTGGAGATAATAATGGCTGAGCATTGATATGAACGATACCTGGTAAACAGTAAGATAATGTTTTACCAGAACCGGTAGCAGCAATACCAACCATATCTCTACCAGATAAAGCCATTGGCCAACCTTGACATTGAATACCAGTTGGGCTTGCAAAACCTTGAGACTTAACTTCAGTTAAGACGTAGTCTGGGAAACCAGCTTCGTCAAAAGAAGTAATTGGCTTAGGAATGTCATGACCAGTAATAGTCATTTCGTGTTCCTTTCTAAATTGGTTAACTTCACTGTCACTTCTGTTTCTAACAGTATCGTGTTCAACGTAGAAATTCTTTTCAAAAGAAGGTAAATTTGGTAATTCCTCATCCCAGTTTGGTCTGATTAATTCCTGTGGTTCGTTGAAAGAACGTTGACCACCTTGTCTACCTTGGTAACCACCGTTACCACCTCTGTTATAGGAGTTTCTGTCAGATGATCTACCACCACGGAAGTCACCACCACGACTGTTGAAGTTACTCTTGTTGAATTGTTGATCTCTAGAACCGTAAGTCATCTTGTATATCTGAATTGATCGTATCTAGAAGGTTGGTATTATATGAAAAACAATAAGAATTAATTTGAAAGAAACATGTATTAAACAAATTGAGATGAGATGAGATGAGATGAAAAATTTTCACCTTTTATATAATTTTATTTTAATTTTTCCGCATAGAAACTTTTTCGCTGAAAATTTTCTTTCTTTTTTAAAACAGCGATGAGTAGTGAATAGTAATGAGTGATGAGATGTATGTTAATGTACAAAGGGGCGTATGTAATGTATATATGTATGCATATATATATATTATGAAGAAAGAGAATTTATGTTAAGATTACATTTCTCTTATTCTTTGCGTGAACTTATCCTCAACGGCGTCACACATATCCATCAAATCAGCCAAACCCTTCTTTAGGGCTTCAACAGCTGTGATGTCACCATAAGTTTGAATTCTAATGTTCAATAAGTTTTCAGATGGATGTGGAATGGAATAACCACAAAATTCAACTTCTGGGTTCTTCATTATAATGTATCTTAGAGCATTACCAAGGGTGTGATCTTCTTCAACAATTTGGAAAGATGCAGAAGTCCCATCTTCGGAGGTAGCTTGTGGCAATATTTTGATCTTCTCCTTATCTAGATCTTCTTCTTCATCTTCTTCTTGATCCTGTTCTGGTTCTGCGATAACAGATTGAGCAACATCAACAGCTGCTTCTTGTGTGTTGGTTGATTCGTCCTTAGTCATGTCGACATCCTTAGCTTCTGCCACGCTCATTGTATCTAATGCTGTTATATTTCTTTCGTATCCTTACAGACTCACACACCCAATCGATGAGTTAACATATACATATATATTCTTGGTAAAGTACCACAACCCAACTCGAACCCAAAAGAAAATTACTAAAAAAAATTTGCAATCCGTGAACTATGATAATAATATAGATCACATGATACAAATATACTCATGCTACAATGACCATCGTTTTTCTTTTAAGAAGCAACAACGGATTTACCCAAGGCTATTCTACGAAGTAGAAGATATAATCTTTGGTTCTTTCTTTAAGAAAGAACATTACTGTACAATTCCACTTAAAATTACAGTAGACACTCAACTCATCCTTAACCCCACGTATTTCTTGGCATTCCTAACCAAATATCCAAATGTGGCGTGATTGGACAAAACATTTGTTACCGGTACGGACTTATTCTAGCAATCACTGCCAGTAGCCATACGACTAAACAATACATTCAATACATAATATTTACTAAGAACAAACATTCATAATCGAAAGATAATATCTCAACTGCTTATTCACAAATTTCTCTAAATAATATTTTTGACAAAAAATACTACATTCAACTTCTATTACCTTCTATACATAAACTACTATTAAAATTTTTAAAAATAAAAAAGATCACGTGACAAAATATTAAATTTCCTAAAGCTTAATTTCAAACTCAATCATTACATAATTGCTACCTTTTTAAGTAAACTTTTTTGAAGTTTAACATACTAATGCTTATTTTATTGGTACCTTGTTTGATTTAAAAGAAGCATAGACGGTTTATTAATAAAGTATTATAACGCACTCTTCTTAGATAGAAGAAGACTTTGTAGTATAAACTAAATAACAGTTACTTTCTAAGTTTTGCTTACTATACAAAGAACCTAATTTTTTTCTTTAAATTTTTTTCAACTCCTATCCACTGTAGCTGTAATAGATATGTAATCGTAACTGCTTTGTACTATATTTTTTTAGATAAAAGAGTAAATTCCCGCGGGGGAATATACATGCATGATGTCATGGTTACGGGTCTAAGATCTGCAGTTTACGGCATCGAGCTGTGCCGGGCTGTGTATGGTGTCTCGGGCGGTTATTGTTTTATATAAGTTTATTTGTTACTGATATTGTTAGAATAGTAAGAATTTCTGTAGGAATATTTTATTATGTAGGTAAAAAAAGTTTTTTGAGTTTTATTTTTTTTTTTGATATTATTTTATTTTAATTTTTTCTTCATTATATTGATATCATTAGTTATATAATCAATTAAGTATAGTAGTAAATGATTAAAATGAATTTTGATCCGAGATATACAAGTCGGGTTATTATTTAATGTATTCAAATTTTATGATAATATATATATATATGTATATATTATCTAACTAATGCTACCCAGATATAATAATAGTGGTAGTGAGAATAGTACGAATACGAATACGAATCAGAGCCCAAATCCAAATATAAATCCCAATATAAATCCAAATTTAAATCCAAATTTAAATATAAATATAAGTCCAAATATCAATCCAAATATCAATCCAAATATAAACCCAAACAGTAACACAAATAATGTTTCCATTACCAATAACAATACAAATACTAATATTCAAAGACAAGATTCATTTTTCAATAATTTCCAATCTCGGCTCTCTGCTACAGACGGATCTTTATTACCGTTTATAGAGAACAATAGAAATGTGATAACGTCTCATGATTTTAATAATCAACTTAGATCCTACAATAATGCCAATATTAACAATAATAACGGTAATATTTACAATAGTTCAACAAAACGAAATTCTATCCTAAATGACACAGATTTTGATTTTATTCAGAATAATAGTGGCAATAATATTACTAATAGCAATAATAATAATCACAACAATTCAAGCAAGTATAAGCAACCTTTTCTAGTCCCATTTAGAAACACGTCTATTTCTGAATTAGATACTTTTTTTATTGGTAATCTTGTAAATTCAAGAAAAAATTCATTTAATGATTTGGACTGGCATTCCAAGAGAAGGAATTCCTCGGTGAGGTATAATCCCGAAAATGATACGATTACTAATAACAACATTAACCAAACACATAACAGCAACAGTAACAACACCAGCAACATCAATAACGTAATTATCAACAACGACAACAATAACAACAACAATAATAATAATAACAATAATAATAATAATAATATTCTTCCATTCCATCAGGCACCAACATTAACACCTACAATAACGCCACCAGTACCAATGACAATGCCATCAATGACAATCCCGCATAGATTGCCATCTGTCATTACACTGAATAAAGAATCCTCGCTACTGAGTGACACTAAACAAACAAAGAGACAGAGAAAAACACCTACAAAAAGAAAAGCCACAAAAAGAAGTAGATCCACTGTGAATAAGGCCAGTAACTCAAAATATTCTAGCAATAACAGTAGCAACAACAGTGACATTCAAATCCTTAACGAAATGAGAGAGCAAGTCACAAAAAATGCCCTGAAAAGAGAAAATGACAATGACTCGTCGATTACTCTACCAAATAATGAAGACATCGAAAATGAAACAAGATCTCTTTTAGGGGTGACTAAAATCGATCAATTAATGTTAATGATAGATGCTAGAAAAAAAGGTGTCACTGAAAAGGTTGCTACAACGGAAGACGGACACCTAGTCATATCAAAGAATTCGAATATCTTACCTCCTTCAAGTGAATTGATAGGTGGGGTCGAAAAACCAACAGGTGTTAACGGTATAAAGCAACACGAATGTAAATATTGCCATAAGTTTTTCACTCAATTAACTCACTTGGAAGTGCATGTAAGGTCACATGTAGGCTATAAACCCTTCAAATGTAAATTTTGCGGCAAAGCATTCACGCAAGGTGGAAATCTTAGAACACATGAGAGACTACACACTGGTGAGAAACCTTATAATTGTCATATTTGTTCCAAAAAATTCTCCAGAAAGGGGAATCTAGCCGCTCATATCACCACTCATCAAAAATTGAAACCGTTTATTTGTAAGTTAGACAACTGTTACAAGTCCTTTACTCAATTGGGTAATATGAAATCACATCAAAATAGATTCCATCTTAAGACTTTATCCGATTTGACTCAAAGGTTAGCAAATTTCAATCCAAACGAAAAAATTTCAAATTCTGAAAGAGAAATGTTGAACTATTTCTCTTCATTGTACAAGAATTCTAATAAAGGAATTAGAGGTAGGGGAAAGAGCACAACACCCTCATTAGACGCAACTTCTGCGCATACAGCAACACCAAATCCTACAACAAACACAACGGAAAGTTCCAACGGACCAACCCAACCTTCTCAATCGCAGGGTCTTGATGATGGACCTGTGCATTTCAAGACTGTTAACTATAAGAATTAACATATCATCTCGTATAGATTTATATAAATTAATATCATCATACTCATCGCATGGCGCTGTCATTATACTTTTCTATTTTATTTTTTCTTTTCATTTTTCGCTTTTTTCACCCATGGAAGAAGAAAAATAAGGTACTTTTTTAGAAGAGGGATAAAACTTCACTTTGAACCTTGACACTACCACTCAAAAAGAAAGACAAAGAACATAAAGTAAAAACAAAATGAACGATCAGAATAGTCATCAGGCTTCTACTGATCCACATGAGGCACAGATAATGCCTTCACACAGAAATTTTGGGAATGAAGTAGATTCACCAACTACCTTCACTCAACCTAATGAACAAACTAACCTGGATATTGATGCTTCTACTAAAGACATTAGAGAATCCGACGAAATAGAGCCACTGCTACAACAGCTAAAGAAAACTGAACGTAGGAGTGCAAATGCATCTTCCTCAAAGAATTATCAAACACTGCATAATAACCAGGATGATCAGTTTATTGACAGAGAAAATGGCACTAATGAAATTGAATCTCAGCAAAACAAAAGATATAGGAAATTCTTGGAACATTGGAAGTGGGCATTGAAAACCATCGTTGTGTTGAACATATTAGTGTTTATTGTCGTTCTCGTATCAGATTACTTCATTGCCATCATACCAACAGAGAGAAATGCCTCTTTCCAAGTCTTTACTCTAATCACAATAGCTTTAATAGGTAATTGTTTTAATTTATGGTTTAATGAGTTGTGTCTAATTTCAAAGACTGATTATAAAATTACTATTGTTTTAACAGCATTACCTATCTTGAATTTTCTTTTGTTAGTAATGTTTCAATATACCCGTAAAAGAATCTATTCAATGACTATTTTTGCTCATGTATGGTTGCTGATAACCTTTGCATTTAATCTGTATGAAACATGGGTTTTGAGACAATATTCCGATGAATTCACTGCCCCAGAAGCAAGAGATAAACATACTATTAAAGAATGGATTGATATTGCCTTTCGTAACTCCACAAAAATTATACTGGCAGTTTTGCTATTTTTCACAGTACTAAATACCTTCCTATTTGTTATTGATACCCATAATACCAACGATAATGAGTTTGTATGGACGGATGATTATGAAATTAATTCGATTCATTTGAAATGTTATGGTATTGAGTTCCGTGATGAAAAGAACACAAGCAGGAACCAACCAATAGTTTTATATGAACATGGTGGCGAGGAAACCTCATATACCTCGGCAAAGTGGATCGAAGAATTGTATCAAGAAGGCTCAGTTCAAAGTTACTGCGTGTATGATCGTTTCGGATATGGTTTAAGTGATTCTGTTAGGGCACCTGTCTCAGTGAAAACTGCCAGTGAAGCTCTTAGATATGCTTTAATTGAAGAAAAAAATATTACCGGTCCGTTTGTTGCAGTTGGGTTTGACTATGGTGGACTAGTGAGCAGACATTTTGCCGCCGAAAATAAGGACCGTTGTTCTGGTTTAATGTTAATCGATTCGTGGCATGAGGAGTTACTAAATAAGAGGTACGGTAATAATGGCGCCAGAGATAAGAAGTTGGAGGCCCGTGTCGGGAAACGAAACTCATGGAATACCTGGTTCAAAGGCTTATGGTCTACATTAGGTATAGACTTATACTACTCCGTTTTTATAAGGCACGAGGGTTCTAAGGAAAGAATATTTGGTAAGACATTACCACATCAAGGGAAATTTTTAAGAATGAAATACTTGGAAAGTATTGGGAATTCATTATTAAGTTATAAAGATATGTTGGAGACTAACTCAAAATTGGCAAATATCAAGTTAAGTGTTGTCAGTTCTAAAGATATGATACGAAGGGCATCTATATGGGGCGATTGGCAAAGAAAATTAACTAAATTATCCAGGAATACAAAAGAATGGAAAATAATTGACGGTGGTCATAATTTTTACAACAACGTTATTGCCACGGAACAGGTTAAAGATGTATTGTTACGTCTACTTGACGATTAATCTAACAGTCAAATATTTGTAAGCACACATAGTTAAATATTCTTTCCGTATATAATGAAAAATAAACGAGGAGGTGCCTTCTCAGCGAAATCCCCCCTAATCCCACGGAATACGACCATACTATGATTAAATTAAAATGATACTGACTAATAAGCTTTTTTTTCCAGCGGTTTCTTTGCATAATGGATACTGGGTTACCTGGAATCCTGATGTTAAATCAGTTTTAAGAATGTGTTTTAATAGTGCTTCTGAAGGCACGTTCACATAATTGAAATAATATAACCAGGCTGTGCCCTCAATTTGTTCATAGCTAACGTAGAAGAGTAGGTTGTTTGCATGCTAGAAAAGAAAGAAAAGTAAACTTTCTACTGAAAACTTTAATTTTAAAGGCAAAACGAGTCCGAGTGTTTACTTCGCAATAAAAGCGGCCGAATATAGGATCCGAATGATCCGGCCGAAGTATAAATAAGTCGGCCGAAATATAAATAAGTCGGCCGAATATTTGTCAAATAATCTTCTAAAGACTATTGCAAAACATGGGCCTAGTTACTAAGTTCGATGTATATGAAAAACACATTACGGAACATCAGCTTTTATTTTAAAATACTATCATTATATAAGGTCCAGCATGTCTTCCTTTGATATCAACCTCTACTGTTACTTCCTATTATTTATTATTAATTTTTCATAATAGAACAATAGTAATCTCACTTACAATTTCAATTAACAACTAAATTAAAACTGATCAAAAATGTCATATCCAGAAAAGTTCCAAGGTGTTGCCATTATGGACCACAAAGAATTCAACCACCCAAAGAAGATAGAATTTGAACCAAAAGTATTTGGCGATCAAGACGTCGACATTAAGGTCGAATGTTGTGGTTTATGTGGTTCTGATCATCACTTTGCATGTGGTGCTTGGGGTGAAATGCCAAAACCATTAGTTGTTGGCCATGAAGTAATTGGTAAAGTTGTCAGAGTTGGTCCAAAATGTATTACTGGAATTAAAATCGGTGACCGTGTTGGTGTTGGTGCTCAAGCCTATTCCTGTCTGAACTGTACTAGATGTAAATCTAACAATGAGCAATATTGTCCAAAGCATGTATGGACAGTCTCTACTCCATACGAAGATGGCTATATTTCCAAGGGTGGGTTTGCAAACTACATTAGGTTACATGAGCATTTCGCTATTCCAATTCCAGCAGCTCTTGAATCTAAATATGCTGCTCCATTATTATGTGGTGGTGTTACTGTTTATACCCCACTATTCAGAAACAATTGTGGACCTGGTAAGAATATCGGTATTATTGGTATTGGTGGTATCGGTCATATGGGGATTATGTTAGCCAAAGCTATGGGCGCAAATGTCACTGCAATTTCCAGATCCAACGCTAAAAAGGAAGATGCGGTCAAGTTAGGTGCTGACGCTTTCATTGCTACTAAGGAAGATGAAGAATGGGTTGAAAAATATTTTGACCATTTTGATTTAATCGTCGTCTGTGCTGGTTCCTTATCCGATATCGATTTCGATGCTTTACCTAAGGTTATGAAGGTTGAAGGTAAAATTGTTTCCATTGCCGCACCAGATGCTTCTCAAAAAATAGTTTTAAATCCTGTTGGTTTACTAGGTGTCCATATATCTAACTCAGCTGTTGGTTCCAGAAAGGAATTAATCCAAGTCCTAGAATTTGCTGCCCAACACAACATCAAACCATGGGTTGAAACTTTACCAATGACTGAAGCTGGTGTCGGTGAAGCTATGGAAAGAATTGATAAGGGTGATGTTAAGTACAGATTCACCATGGTTGATTATGATGAAACCTTCAACTAATAGATTTCATTCATAATTAAATAGTCAAATATATATAACGAAACAAATGAAACATTTATAAATTAAGAATATTTAATAAAACGACAAAGTAAGCAATGCTTTTATAGTACTCATACGGACAAATATTTAAGCAATTTGAGCGACACCAAGATCAATCTCCGAGTAGGTATCCATATTACCAGAACATGAATTCACATCACCTTCGTCTTCTGCTTCTTCCTCCTCTTCATCGGAATCATTCAATATACCTTCCAAATCGAATGATGACCTGCAATTTGGACATGTATACTGTGGATAGTTCATTAGTAGTACTTGCTTAATACAATTAAAATGCCAATAATGACCACATGGTGATATAAATATTGGTTGATATGGCTTACAGTTGTACAAGCAAATTGCACATTTTTCCTGCTTAACATGAGTCAGCCCTTGCAATCTTTCTTTAGCCAGTCTATTGAATTCCTTTGATTTATTCTTCCAAGAATCGTTTAAATCGACTCTGATTCTAACACAACGGTACAAATCATCCGAACTGCGGCTCCCATTAGTTGCATCCATGCCTAACTGTATTATATCACCATCACTTAGCAAATGGTCCTGTGAGGTAGTATAAGATTTAGCTATTCTTTGATGATTTAAGAATGTACCTCCAGCAGATTTAATATCTTGAATAAACCAATTACCGTTGGTATCTACTTTGAAAAAACCATGTATTCTGGACACCACATTTGACTTAAACGTAATAGGTCTGTGTTTTTCTGGAATAACACTGAATGAAGACTCCACCGAGTTCGAGGATCTACATATCACTAGCTGAGAATTTGGCCCAGCAGTTCTAGTCATTGCATGGAAGAACATACCATGACATTTTGTATTAGAAGAGGAGTTTGGATCTAAAAAGGGCGTTAATCTAATACTAAATATCCTATCTTGTCTAGGGTTGTCATGTACAATTTTTGGTAATGAATCTTTAGCGATATTCAAATGCAACTCTGCTGGAAATGGATTAGTCATTGAATTTATTCGATGTATTATATCTCTTTGTTTACCCTTTATCTTATTCAAACTTTCTAGAGAAGACAATGAAGATGCGGATGAATCACTAGACTCCTCTTTTTTGAAAGTAACTGTCAATGGTAGCATACCATTATAGTCTACACTAATTCCCGAACTATGCGATTTAACAAGAGTAATATCTGGTAAGACTCTTGGTACTGACTCTGGTTGAAAACTACTATTGCTCGGTTGACGTAACAACCTAAAAGTTGAAAATAATGATCCAATCCCTGAGCCGCTACTACCTCTCCGACGCTCATTTTGGGAAACATCATTACTTACCGAGGAAAATGATCTCTGTCTTGCTGAAATTGGTGAATCATTGGATATGTATCTTCTTGGTGATGGATGTATTTCGTTCTGCAACATTATTGCAAATTTATACTTTATATCAATCTGTAGGTATACTTCAGACGAATTCTAAATAATACAAAAGTTTGAACTTTAGAATAAAAACAAATCTAAAAAACACCAATTTTCAATTGATTATTCAAACAATATTATTCTTTTCTATCTACCTGTCATATATATATCTATATAACCAAAGTGAACTTTTGATAATAAATCTGATGATTTTACTATTTAATACTGAAAACATGTCTAAAGGTTAAATAAATTACTGCCGATTTCCCTTTCCGGGTACCCCACAGAGGTGCATGTATTTCTATAAGGGGCCTTAAATAGGAAAACGGACTTATAAAGAGCAGGTAGAAGGGTAGACGCTATGAAATAGAAAAAAGAGAATACGCTTTTATGAGGCCATAAACACGAGTTAACGCTAGGCGAACGGAAGAGCACTAGAGTTCGGATTACTGTTTTCCATCCAAAGAGAAAAAACGAAATCCTACAACTTACTTATTTCATTCGTTAACTTTTTGATGTAGTTATTGTCATTGACAGTAACAATCTCATCATAAAGTAAAGTGGTCAGGAATTCGCTGAAGTGTTTTCCGGTAATCTCTGGAAGGAAATATTTGGCAGCTACGTGAAATTTATTTTTAGCTCCTAATGGACTTTCGCGAGATAATTTATCAACTTGTTCATTTAGTAAGTTGGCAGTTAGTTCAGGAGTAACCCTGTCACCTGTATCCGCCAGTTTACAGTTATTTGTCACCCATTGATATAATTGACAACGAGAAACTTCTGCAGTAGCTGCATCTTCCATCAAATTATTGATTGGAACACAACCTGAACCCCTTAACCATGCTTCCATGTATCTTAAACCTATATCCAAGTTTTGTTTTATTCCCGCCATTGTGATCTTGGCATCGGTAATATTCGTATCTGTTAAAGATTCAATTTTGAAATTTGATAAATCGGGGACATAATGAATTTGATTTGGGGTTCCCATATTAATGAAAACCTCATTACAAATAACAGCCAATGCAGGATGTGCAATCCAGGAACCATCATGTCCATTAGTCAATTCCCTGATCTTATCGGTACGAACTTTGTTCATTGCTGCCTCGTTCGCCTTAATGTCGTTTTTAATTGGAATATGTGCTGCCATCCCACCCATTGCATGGACTTTACGACGATGACAAGTATTGATTAGTAATTTAACATAAGCATCCATAAAGGGAGATGTCATAGTGACTTGATCACGGTCTGGCAGAATATACTCCGGTAAATTCCTCAATCTTTTGATTGTAGAGAAGATGTAGTCCCAACGACCGCAGTTTAGACCAGAGGAATGCTGTCTTAACTGATAGATAATTTCCTCCATCTGAAAAGCGGCTGGTAAAGTTTCAATAAGAACAGTAGCACGAATTGTCCCTCTTGGAATTTCCAGACAATCTTGAGCTACACAGAAGATATCATTCCATAGCTTTGCTTCCAAATGATGTTCCATCTTTGGTAAGTAAAAGTAGGGTCCTTTTCCTAACTCAATTAATTTCTTAGCATTATGATAAAAGTATAAACCAAAATCAAAAATAGAGGCACTAATTGGTTCATTATCAACAAGAATATGCTTTTCTTCTAAATGCCAACCACGAGGTCTTACAATCAAAGTTGGTAAGTTTTCTACTCGATCTTTAAGTTTGTAATTTTTACCGTTTTGAGTCGTAAAATCAATTTGATTCCTAATAGCGTCATACAAATTAACCTGACCATAGATAATATTTACCCAGGTTGGTGATAAAGAGTCTTCGAAATCTGTCATATAAGTCTTAACATCTGAATTCAAAGCATTGATCAACATATTCCTTAATGGAGGACCTGTAATCTCTGTTGATCTATCAATCAAACCTGGTGCTAAGATAGGACCTGTCCAACTTGGATCATCTCTAATAAATTTGGTCTCAGGTAAAAATTGGAAAGTATGGTCTCTGGAATCGATCTTTTTCTGTAAGATTAACCTCTGATTTAACAGAAATTTACGTCTTGAATTAAATGTTCTATGTAATAAGACAATAAATTCTAAAGCATCTCTAGTCAAAATATTACTTGGTGTAGTTGAACCAATTCCAAATATTGGATTTGAATCAACTTCACCTTGAATAATAACGTTATTTAAATTTTTTTTTACCATTATGAAAACCTTCCCTTTTAACTAATTATATATATATCTATCTATATATATATAATATACAGTTTTTCTTTAATAAATCAGTAATATCAGGATAATATTCGACCTTTATATACGTTTATAATAATTAGTTAATGGTATTATATGTCATTAACAATATCTTATTATTGTCGGTTAGACGGAAATTAAACAAACTGAAACTTTAATTTTTGGGGAAACCGGTTTTAAAGGTTATTACTCCGAAATAAGGATAAGGGAATTTTGTTAAAAAAGTATAAAAGGAAGGGAATTGTTAAAAATTTAAA